>JAKZGU010000067.1:0-202528 GCA_022837005.1 Calonectria pteridis
TGATTCGGCTTCATCCTGTTGTCGGAACACCATGCAAAAAGGCTGAAGCGGTCAGAAGTATGGAGGAACCCCAGATCAGCAGCATCACAGTCGAAACGACCCCTCGATTACATGAACATATGTTGAATCACAAAATACTATGACACTTTAATTAAAATTATCAAAAATTTCGATCGAGGGATACTAGTGAACAACCGTCCGCAACAACGAAGCGTCAAAATGTGACCTTAGTGATCAATCCATTCGTAACCTAACTTTTTAAATACAATATCTCAGGGAGCCAACCACCAGCTCCAAGAATATGAGTATCTTGAAGAAGTCCGGCGAACAAAGTAATGCTAAGCTACGTAAAGAGGAAGGGATTTCTCGGTGGGATTCTATCACAATATAAGGGCGCTGCACACTGTGTGATGCAAATGTGTGAAACCAAAGAAACCGTCGATTAACTTTTCTGGATGCCTAACGCCAATTTAACTGCCGAACCTAACCAAACCAAACCGAACCATCCAAGCCTTTTGACCTTTCCGAATCTGACAGTTACCCTTCTGACCCCCTCACGTCCCCACCCCTTTGACCTCCTCATCCTCCTCCAACCTCCTCCTCCTGCTGCCGCCTCTCGATGCCGGCCAAGGTGAGCCCGAACTTGCCGTTAGTCAATTAGTCTCATAGCGCGATCGATATCAACGATATACTGACTGCGTTTCAAGGACTAAGCGTTGGCCTCGACCTCCCTCTTCACTGCCAAGAGCTGGTGAATCCACAGCTGCAAATGGGGACTCCGTAGCGCTTCGAGGAACTTGTCTTCTTCCGACGTAAGCGTTTTACTCGCAAGCAGGTCGTCTCGGAGCGCTGTGAGCGCCCTCTCTTCATCTCGGATAAATCTACGCCCTTGGTTGGATAGACCTATCAGGGCTTGGTGTTGTGTTTGGTGGTAATCTATTAAGATTTTCCCGAATGAAGATATGGAGCCCGATAGTGGGCTGGATGCCGTGCTATAGGTCCTGGTACCTAGAAAGATAGATGTTGGCGATGCGGGTGTGGTTGCCTGGCACCGAATGGAGGATCCGGCGGCTGAATGAGAGCGAAGGGGTCGCAGCCATTGTGTTGGTGTGTGTGTGGGGTGTGTGTGTGAGGGTGGGTATCTCAAGGATGTGTGCTTTGTGCGTGGTTATTGACAGACACGTTGGCAGGCTGCTGTAGACTGATGGATTATTGGCTCGTTGTGATGCTGACAATTGTTTTCAAAGTCGTGTGCAGGGATGAAGGTGAGGAAAAGAGGCTAGGCTGGTTCTTGGCATTTTATATTGGTGGTCGTATTGAAGGTTTTTTCTAGGTTATCTCCGATGTGTTGTATGAGGCTATTGGAGATACTGTGTGTGAAAAAGGCTATTGGGCATTGCAGCCTAACTGTGTGAACCTTGCTGTGTAAAGCTTCTTGTGTTGACTTGGGCCGTATTGGACCTCAAGGATGATAATGATAATTGCAGCACCCATCGCCGCTTGCTTTGCCACCTCTGGCCTCAGACGGCTTTCGATGCCACGGCAAATATAAGAAGCCAATGGTACCAAGACAAGTAGAACTAGGCTGATATGGTGGCTATTTGGCCCTTCCAGGGTGAATTTTCTCTCTTCCACTGTGAGGGAAACATTTACCAACTCGCGAGAAGCCACCTGCCGAAGAGCGTTGCTGATGATGTCCGGTTTAGATTCGGCTGACTTTGAAAAGTCTGCCTGCAAGATCCTTAAAGCTACTCACTTGTGCTAGAACTGGCCCTAGGCTAGCTACACGGTCGAGAAGCCACTAGCTCCAAGCTTGTGGCTGACCCTATACCGGCCCGCATCGTACACATCGCCCAGGTGCACGGGATGGAATCCACGGACTGTGTACCGCTCGAGGTCCTCGGTATCTCCAAGCCCGGTCAGCAGAAGCCGGAGAGAGGTTTAAAGTATACGTACGAGGATGAGACGATGGATTTCTCGCCTGATTACGGACTGATAGTTTGCAACGAGCATGACGCGATCAGCATATGGAATCCAAGAGATGGTAGTCTCCGTCAAACAATCGACGTTGAATTTTGGCCAGTTTCAGCATAATTCTCAGTGGCTGGGTCTCAGCTATTACTGGAATCCGGCTTTGGTCGGGAAAGAGCTACTGTTAGCTTCTTTGCGAGCGAAAGTCAAGATGAAATGGGGGTCTGCAGCGGGGTTTCTTTGTATTCGGCAAGTTAGTCTTTAACTGCTTCCGAAACTTGGCTGGAGATGTGGCTGGAAACAATGTGGTTTCACATCTATCGTTTAAGTGAAGATGGAAATTGAATCCAGCGCGATTGGGAAAACTTTCTCTGGCTCCCTTCCGACTACAGAGACTTCGAGGGCTGGTATATTTCTCCAACAATGTGCTTAATGCATGCCGACACGAGCAAATTTCCTTTCATTGGCTTTAATACCTATGCAAGTCTATATTTCGAAATATTAATCTACAATGCATTTATCATGCAACACACGTAGAACTGACGTTGCCAGGCTAAAACGCAGCTCCTCTGGCCTGCACTGCAGATACGGACAGCTGAACTTGGTTACCTCTTTGACTTCCCTTTTCAGAACCTTTGCATTGGTCCTCGATCAGAAGAAATCTAGGTGTTGGGCCATTAAATCTCTCAGCTCTGGCCGATCACGCATGGGTTGGCCTGCATCTTGAAATCGCTACAAACCACTATGGAAACAGAACAAAGGGCCACACCCCAATCAAGGCACGCCTTTATTCGGACGTACAGGGCTTCTCTAATCAAATGGCGAAAGCTGGAAAAAGAGTTGTTTGTGCCAAGGAGAGGGATCTTATGCCAAGGCAGAAGTCATCAGTCCATGACAAAAGGCCACAGGGATCCGCTCACATCAGCAACCGCCAACCAAAAATTGACAAGCGAAGCAGTGCCGAAGCTGAACCAACCAGCCGCGTGCTTGGCTATAGCGAGATAAATTAGCCAAATATCCACAGACCGTATATTCACCCTATCGGACAGCTCTAATTCCTCACTTTTGCCTGCTCCCTGTCTTTCTCCCCTCGATTTTTATTATTCTTCATAGTTTAGTTCTCTTACATCTTGCCTATCATTTTCAGTATAGTCTCTATCTTGAAATGGGCCGCATTATTAGCCTTGTAAGTATCACCCTCCTTCTCTCTTCAGCTTCGGCCATCTCTGGCAAGACCCGAACGCTCTCCTCTTGAGCATCTGACTAAGCTTGACTAAAGCCATCTATAACACTGTCTATGATCAAGTATCAACTCAGATTACTCAGCTAGCATGCTATAAGGAAGTCGCAGGCCTAATATTCGAACTCGGGTACCCCAAGGGGACACCCTCTCTAGCATAAGCTCACGTATGATGCGATTCGATGCCGTTGGCGGTCCATACTCATCGATATACGGATCTTGTTGGATCCTTGTGAATGGAGGTGAGGCTCGGCCTTTTTTTGCCGTTGATTGTACCAAGTCAGACATAGCCCTGCCTCTCGAGGGTATGAACCCCCTCACAGGTAGAAAGGCCGAGGCGCTCGGTCGCATTGAGACGAATGCTACTCGGGTATCTTTGTTCTACTGTGGTTTCTGCGAACCGCCTAACAATGAACATTGATTAAGGGTTTACTTCAGAGCCAGAAGACTGGAACTAAGGGCTTCGTTTCGCCTTTTCCATAATACTCGTTGGTTCTTGCTTTTCCATGTTGGCTCTCTATGATTAATTGTAGGCATACTTGCTGGGGAATCTGACGGGTTCGAGTAAATCGCCTTAATAAACTTCAAGTACTTTCGTTCCCGCCAATCAAAACTATGGGGTTAACAATAAATCGACTCGAGAGAATTTGCATGGCTATCTAGAATTTTATCTTTTCTGAACTGTTCTAAGATTCAGTCTTAATTCCAGGGCTGCATGCCCTTTACCCAACTCAATCCAACGGCTTTCGCCCATCTAGGATCGATTTGACCCAGGCTAATATGTGGTGTATCGTCCATCTCATCATTAAATGTTTCTTTCACGAGGCCGTTGCCGAGGTAGAAAAACCTATTTGCGCTGGCTTTCCCAGTCGCTGCGTATTTGATGTCGTAGTCTTCCCACCGCACTTTGTCCAAAACTCTCATGAACTGCAAGGTAGTTCCCGGCCAGACAAGGCTTACTCGGCCTTTCAGCGGCCCCGCCTGTACTTTATACCAAGCTGGGCAGTTCCACGACCACGCCGCGCCCTTCATCCATGTCTGCGCGTGCTCGACAAATTCATCCATGGCCTGTTGTTTTGGATGCACGCTAATGATGTTGTGCTCAACCTGCATCTTTTGGATCACTTGGACCACATACTTGGCGATGGTGTTCATGGGGCCAATGAGAGACCCATTGGCTGATGGCCAGTAGGCGCCACCGCCTCCATAAAAGAAGTTTGGGAAATCGGGCAATGAGACTGCCATGTAGCTGTCAGGACTTTCACCAAGGACTTTGGATAGCGGAAGCCCATTCGTGCCGATGACCTCGAATGGAGGCACGAGGTCAACATTATATCCTGTACGCTGTTAGCACTTTCAAAAGATCAGCATTATGTGCTGGAAGCTTGCCTGTAGCGCAGACCACAGCATCAAATTTGCGTTCCACCCCGTCACTATCAATGGCGCCGTCCTCAGTGAGCTTTGTCACGCCCTTGAAAACGACCTCGATGTTCGGCTCTTGAATGGCATGGATGAATAGATCACCAGGAGTGACACGGCGGCAACCGGGAACGAATTCCGGCTTGAAGCCTAATTCCAGTCAGAATTAGGGTGTTTTTGCATTATTTAGGAGACCAACCTTGAAGAAGCTTCGGATCCTTGATTTTGATCTTCATTTGTTCATAGAAGTACTGAATAGCCTTCCGTTGGTGCACGCTGCCGTCGTAGAATGCCGGGAAAATACTATTCAGCTTCCTCTCGATCCCCTTTGCGTGGGCTTGAAGTAAAACGGGATTCTTTTTGAATTCGTCCTGTTCCTCACGGGGGTCTTGTACCAATTTTGTACTTAGTATGCAGCTATGAATATAAAAAGGAGAATTGAATAAGACTCACATTTAGGGCTAAATATCTCACCAGCCAGCCCAGGAGCAAACCACACTGGTGTACGAGAAAATACCGTCATTTTTTGGACGTGAGGCTAAAAATCTTTTAATACCAAGGGCTTCATAATACCGCAATAAAAGCTCACCTGCATTTGCGGAACTACCTGCACGGCTGAAGCACCACTGCCGATGATACAGACCTTCTTGCCTTTCCAGGCCTCTTGCCGAAACTCCCCATCCCAAGCTGCAGTATGAAGCAACTAAAATTGAATTAGCAGAAGAAAGCTGGCAGAAGAAGGGCTTGTGGAATCATTATTACCTTTCCTTTGAACTTATCCAAATCCTCGACATTGGGCCATTGGTAAACGTGCTGGCTCCCACAATTATTGACGAAAATCTCCGCTTCTTGTTCATATTCTCGGTACTCCCCTGTTGATAGCTTCTCGCGGAGAAGAACACGCCAGAATCCTTCTTCGTGCCATTTGGCTTTAACAACCTCAGTTTTAAACTTGATAAATTTGTTTAGGTCGAATGTAGCGCTGCATTTCTGGAGATATTTCCGAATATGTTCACCTCTGTGCTCAGTTAGAATGTAGTTTCGATCGCACATATCTGACTAGCTCACGTACGGGCTCAGAAACTGTGGCCAATTTGGGTTGGGTGCGTAGCTATACTGGTACACGTGAGATGGGACGTCACAAGCGACGCCCGGGTATCTGTTGTGGTTCCAGACTCCTCCAATCTCATCGCTCTTTTCGAACATGGTCAATTCGAAATTTTGACACATCAAGGAAACCCAATAAGCAAAGTTGATTCCGAATAGCCCGGCACCCACACTAATAATGCGGATTTTGCGATTGGCTGTTTGCAAAGCCAATAGGTTAGTGGCTCAACATAGAGGTAGCTCGTGTGCGATACTAACATGCTTCTCCATAGGTTAATTCGGTGATTTTGTATTCCGGATCATATTTTTGGTAAAATTCACTCCAGACTTTTGTTTCGGTCAAGCGCTTTGCAAATTTGGCGGACTCGGAGAGCTGAGAGTCTGTCATGATTGGAAATGGCGGTTAAGATTGACTTGTTAGTAGAGATTGTTGGCCCCTTTAGCAATATTGGAAGCGCAGTGATCACAGAATCTTACATGGGATGATGCGTTGGAGGAGGTATATATATTTGCGACCGAGGGGTTGCTAATGTTGAAAACCTGGGATGTGGGTATCTCAATTGAAACTACACTTGCGAATTTGGCTGGCATGTTGTCGACGTGCAAGAGCATTGAACAAAGTCTACAAAAGCCAACTGTACGGCTGAAGGAGGAATGATGGCGCAAATTTCGGAAGTTCCAATGCTGACACAACTCGACCAACGGCTTCTCCGTGATGCAAAGGAGCCGATCGGATACAGTCAAAGAGCTTAGACCTTGTGAGTAATTCCACCTTTTCCCTCGCCACTGTCTTTTGCGAACAATTCCGGTATACAACCAACACCTGTACACTAGACAGCCTGTTCCTAGCTGCCATAAAAAGATCCCGAATGTGCCGGGCTGTGGATCGTTCAGATGGATGATGCATCGGATCATTTTGGAAGCTCATTGGAAAGCCTGACGTAATCGCCTTGCTCAAATAAACCATGACTACAAATTTTGTCAACAACCACATGAAAAAGGAGGTTAGGATCATTGGGCATTGGAAGAGCCCATCGAATCATTAAATCTCATTTTAGTTTATCTATATCATGACTTCATATCTGGATTCTTTCTTCTTTTTGCAATGGACGGGCTAGGTAAAACCTAGGGAAATACGAAGGAAGTCCCTCTGCACTAAGTAACCTCTATGATGTCACTAGAGTGCGCCTTGATCTATATGGTGGCTCGTGCTTCGCTAGCTGAAGCGGAGGATATCGGAACTTCCGAGTCGGACCGAACTCGCATCTTCGGCACCGTCGAGACGGCAGAAGATGAAAACAAGGTACGGGGCGGACTCCGCATTCTCTCCATATGGAATAGTTGCCTCTCCATAAGCTGAAAGATTTCCAAACTGGCAATTCAGAAATCAAGTACGAGTTTCTCATCAGAATATAGGCTACACTCAAAAAATAGGCGTTTATTGAACCACAACTAAGGAATTTGGCATAGGGCACAAAATGTGACAATGTATGGGGGTTATTTGTTCCCAGATTCTATTAGCGCAGCGTATGCATTTCTCGAGAAGAAGCCCACCTCAAAATACTGGTGATGCGTTTAGGGTCGCTAGGACATAAGAAAGTGATGTGTATTCAAGTTGTTCTCTCTATCTAGGGAGGCAAGGCTCTAAGAGGCCTATAAGGGGCCGTGACAAGCAGGGTCACGTGTCCGGCCACTGCCTGCGCGCATCATGGATGCTCGATAACAACCTTTGCGAAACTGACTCTACTTTCATTCAAATCCTTGATTGCCCGAATTCCATATTCCCTCCTTTTACAATTCTGATATTAGGAATGCGAAAATGTTTGCCATAAATCTCTGCCGCCCAAGCCACAGCCTTCTTAAGCCATGGCTCCCATTCCATGTTGGCCTTGCCCTCACCTCCAGGTATTGGGAACGGAACGGGAGCATCGATATCTCTCGACACAAAGGTCATTTTCCATCGAGGATTGCCATATTGAGGCAAAGTTGCGGCGAAAAGGACGTCGAATGATGCGGCAATAGTTTGGCATTGTTCAATGGTTCCCGGAGCTCCTACTTTGCAGACAGTGTCCAGGACATACTTGATAGCATACCCCCTATCTTTAGCTGCCCTTGGAATAGCAACCGTGACATTAGCCTCCAGATAATCAAAGCAGGCTGTTGCACCGAGCTTTAACAGCGCTTCGAGATTGGCGGATGACGCCGTTGTGAATATTGGGTTGAGCCCCATGGCCTTCGCGAGTTGAATGGCCGCGATACCGACTGTGCTTGCACCACCCCAAATGAGAAGCCCGCCTGTCGCAGGAGGCGCAAGGACTCCGATGGCGGGAAATGGAAGCCCAAAGAGATTCATCAAAGCATCACCGGCTGTTCGGACCATGACCCCAAGTGCCGCGGCATCTGCAAGAGGAAGCTTGGCAGGCAACCTAGTGAACATTAGATCTGACTCTAAAATCATAATTTCTTGATAGCCACCGTCATATACTGGTTTTGATCGTCCGGGGTAGTTGGAGCCGAAGGCAGTGTCCCACACTGTGTAGCGACTGGCTGGTCCTGTTTCTATGACAGTGCCGTAGATCCCGTAGCCGCATACGTTGTCATTCATGCCCAAATGCAATGCATGGTTCAGGTCTGCTGGGTTGATGCCAGAGTATTGGACCTTGGCCAGTGCTTTCCCCCCCCTCTAGAGCGGTACTTCTCTAGTATCTCCCGGATGGAGAGTTTGCATGAGGCATCGACAAAGATACACTTGTTCATGTTGAGCATTGGAGACGAATGTAGAATTTCTTTTAGTGGTTCTGTTATGGCTCTGCAATCAAATCTCTTTTACCAGAGTAGTAGAGTTGGGTGGCTATTTGAATTCACCAGAGCGCGCAGATCGAGGCATTTTGGCCAGGTGTGCAATAGAGGCACTTTTGAAACCTCTCAACTCGGAACTTCCACCCGATTCTCTCGGCAGTAGGATCTTAGGTTCACTCGGAGCTTCCTTTGGCCGAGATGTGCATAATACCCATCAGAAAGCCGAGACGGAACTTCCGAATGAATGGGGAAATGCCCTTTCCCCCGGACCTTTAAAGACATATTTGAAGAGTTCCATCAAAGCGAGCCGATTATTTTCAACCAAGCAACTCTCAACTCGTTATTTTCCGTGAATTTAGTGC
Organism: Calonectria pteridis; assembly: GCA_022837005.1. NCBI lineage: Eukaryota > Fungi > Ascomycota > Sordariomycetes > Hypocreales > Nectriaceae > Calonectria > Calonectria pteridis. The sequence goes on from JAKZGU010000067.1 coordinate 8,899, forward strand.
AAGTAGCAAAAAGTACCGGCGGTTTCAGAATGGCACCTTACCTAGATCCCGAATGGTTGGAGGTCAGCGCTTCGGATCAAACATTTCAGGAATCTTATACTAAAGACTTTCATTCACAGGTTGAAAAGCTGCTTGGCGGCCGAATTATTCTCGGTGGAACTATTGAGAAATATCAAGCTGGTGGAAAGGCCATCGAAAAGTACATCAGAGATCATTTACCGCCCCATAGAGACGACGGGCTTAATGTGGGTAAGTGCCAATGCAATTAACAGGCGCTTCTGTGACTCATGCAGACACTCTAGTGGATGAAGCGATCAACGAGAATGTGACTGTTCGCATTTACAAGCCAAGGGCAGAGGGCCTGTTGCCCGTGGGGGTTTTTTGTCATGGTGGTGGGTTCTCATCTGGTTCGATTGATATGGAAGACGGTCTGTGTAGGATAGTAGCCTCGTCGTATCCATGCGTGATTGTCTCTGTTGAGTATCGTCTCGCTACAGCTGTCGACATCAAGGTTGTATTTCAAGATGCATTTGATGGATTCTCCTGGGTAGGTTAATGCTTGGCCTTTCAGGCTACTTTAATTCTTTCGCTGTACTGACAAATTGCTGGGCAGGCTTATCAAAATGCCCCCAAGCTTGGTGGAGATCAGAGCAAGGTTTTCATGATGGGAAGCTCTTGCGGGGGCACACTATCCCTTGCCACAGCCCATAAGTTGATTGAGCTTGGGCGCAAGGGAGAACTAAAAGGGGCCATCAATATGGCTGGTGGCACAGTCTGCGAAGATTATGTTCCCGAGCATGTTCAACATCTCATGAGATCTATGCAAGAAAATGCCACAGACGTCCCGATCATTAACAGAGAAACAACCAGAATGATCAACGGTATGCGTGTACAAGACTAATGAGTTCGACTTGAATGCTAAACTTCTGTGAAGCGTCAACTGGCCTTGACAAATTTGCCAGCGATGAATGGATGTTCCCGTTGCTTTCATCTCATTTAGCCGAATTCCCACCAGTTTATCTTGTGGCCTGTGGTGCAGACCCTTTGCGGGATGACAATGTGGCTATGGAGCATGAGCTTCGGGCGAAAGGGGTGAAGGTGAAGATGGATATGTATGAGGGACTTCCACATGTATTTTGGATGTTTCCAAATCTAAGGGCTACAAGACATTGTATCGAGAATCTGTTGACTGGGATTAAGTTTATTCTAGACTAACTGTCTTAAGAACGTACCTTACCTCTGATTTTTTCGTATTTCAATGATCTTTGTAATATCATTTGATTCGTCGCACCTTTTCATGAGTATGATTACAAAGCCGAAGCAGGGATTGGTGCACAGGCATCTACTCTACAAGCAAGGGTATAGAAAAGGTTTGCAGAGAACCCGCACATCGCCTTTCTGAAATCCTGGGGATCCGCGACTTCTTTAGTTGAGGTTTTTNGCGACTTCTTTAGTTGAGGTTTTTGGGAGCCCTAGATCGATCGGATTGAACTCTGACAATAACCTCAAATTCCAACTATTGTGGTCTTTTATGTATCATGATAAGCCAGACTGCCCTTCACAGTCACGGATAGTTTGCAAGAGGCCGCCGACTCAGGCCCATATCAAGATCCAGCAACATATTTGCGGTAGACGGTTCATCGCGGCTATTCTTTCACCCATTTTGGAAAGATGGGAAATAGTGTATCTCGTCTCATATTAACCACAGATGGGGTCTATTCATGGAGAGAGGCTATCCTTATTAGTAATGCAGATGTTAAATAAAACTCGATAAAAAAGGAAATGCTTGCAAAGGAATATTTTAGCTTAAAATATAGCTTTATTAAAACATAGAAAATAAGTACAACAAAAATAAAACTAATAATTTCCTATTCTATTTCTAAATACTATTCATCCTTTTCTTAAAACCTAATCACTATCCTCTCTTCTCCCCTCAAGGAATAGCAACATCAAGAAGTGAAAGTGGCCGGCTAATATCCTTGGTAGCTAACTGTATAGCAATGTACCTAAAATGGTCAAATATCTCCTGGACCTTTTCCAATGCGATAAATTGGGCATTGTACTTTATAATAATCGTTATTTGACCATTATCAAATGGAACACATTGAATAACAAATGGATAGATCTCAAAGTTATTGTTCTCGGTGTTTTCAAGAGGCCTGAGGATTGGTTCGGAATCTCCTCCAGCTACTTCCATCTTTGTAGTTGGCTGAACAACAAACATGTGTCCCAAATTACATGCTTCTTGGGCAGTACTGCTAAGCTTTGCAATATTTTGCAATCCAGTATTGCCAAATGGAATCATAGCATTGGCTTGGTTTTGTATACCAATCAAGAACTCCTCAACAGATAATGATTTATCTATGCAGATGTGCACAGGAACGTAGGAGTGTGTTGGCCCAATAAGTGTTTGGATATTTGAAATAGGTGCATCGCGCCCAGAGAGAAGGCACCCAAGGACAACATCATCAGTCTCAAGATGTTTGGCAACAAGGAGCGCCCAAGTAGCGCGTAAGAGGCTTGGGAGTGTTATAGTTGCGTGCTGGTTCCAAGGCATATGGAAATCTTGAATGAACTGCCGGGAAGTCCTTGTCTTGCATAGCTGCATACTGCACTTAGGGAATTTAGCCGCAGTTGCTGCGCCCTCTAATTGCTTTAGCCAAAAACGCCGTGTATCTTCTGCATTGACCGAGAGTATATGATTGATGTATCGATTGAAGGGAATAGCCTTGGAAAGCTCCTTTCCATCGAAGGATTCCTGGAGAACATTAAATATCAAATCCATAGTATTGCCATCATAGAGAGAATGGTGAATATCCCATATTAAGTAATTGCGGTCGTTATAAGAAACAAAGGTAAAAAGACATAGGGGAGTTCCATAGCCTATCTTGATTCTGGGCATGTTGCGAATATCGTCAAGAGGGAATCCCTTGGTCTGCCGCCATGTAGCTTTCTCTTTCAGAATAACCTGGAAAGATCCATGGTTGGAAAGGATAATGCGCGTGCGCAGAATAGGACACTGCAATACTGTAGTCTCCAAAGCAGATTGAAACTTGTCAAGGCTAATATCGTGACGAAACTCGGCAACCTGGCGCGTGAAATGGCACTCTGGTTGTCTTGTGACATGATCCAAAAGCATAGCTTGGACAGGGGTACATGGCAAAACATCTTCAATATTATCCGCATCGACTTGACACTGTTGAACAGCATCTTGCAAGATTTCAGGTTGAATATTGTCAGGAACTAAGCCCCATGGCTTTATGACTTGCTGCTCCTTATCCTCTGCTATAGATACAGATGCCGCAATGTGACTCAAACGCGGATCTTGGAATATAGCAGATACTGTCAATGCAATACCTTTCTCGGCAGCCAGGGTTACCAGTTGAATGGCAGTAATCGAATCACCACCAAGGGCCAAAAAGCTATCATCTCGGCCAATAGCTTCAATAGGAATACTGAGGAGCTGTGACCATATACTTTGTATGAGAGCTTCCATGGGTGTTTGTGCAGGCTGCTTCTTGCCGCCGACGAGAGCATAGCGCGAGAGCAAGTCTCTATCGAGCATTTTCGTCATGTTGCGAAGCGCCTTTCGGTCTAACTTATCAGAGGTGGAAGATGGAATGTATCCGCAGGGAATAAACATGGTTGGAACCATATATCGGGGCAATGCTGAGCTCAAATAGTCAGCCATGGTAGCCATCTGAGCCTCCAGCTCAGGGTTCAGTGGCAGGAAAACGTTTTCCTTCCCATCCATGCCGTCATTGAAACTAAAGTAGGCCACAAGGTTTATGCCACCATCGGAATTAAACACATCAACAACGACCTGTTTAATACCTTCAAGGGACATGCCAACTTGGTACTCAATCTCGCCAAGCTCGATACGAAGGCCTCGTATCTTGACCTGCGTGTCCTTTCTTCCGATATACTGGATTGTTCCATCGTAGTTGTACTTGGCCAGGTCTCCGGTTTTATAGAATCTCTTCTTGACGCGAGCAAAGGAGGCAGGGAGCCAATCTATGTCCTCCACAAATGCGGCATTGGTCTTTTCTGGGTCATTAAAGTAACCGCGAGCCAACGTAGGTCCTTGCACAAGAAGCTCACCCACACAGCCAACTGGGGCTAGGCGGCGATGGTCATCTGCGTCAACAATCCAACATGTAGAATTCTGGCTGCGGCCAATATTAGACGGAGACTCGTTTGGAGATTGGACAAGGTGCGAAGTAGCGTCAACACAGGCTTCGGTCGGTCCATATGCATTGATAAGTTTTACGCGCCCGTACCAGGTATCCAAGTTATCCTTTGTCATTGCCTCGCCACCCAGAACCAATGTAGCCAAATATGGCATATCTTCTGGCCGTAAAGTCTTGGCGAATGATGGAGTAAGCATTGCAATGGTAACTCCAGAGTCCCTGATGAATCCGGGCATGTTCTCTAGACGGTCATTGTCTGATGGAACACATATAGTACTGCCAAAAGCAAGCGGGGTAAAGATCTCGGCAATGCTGCCATCGAAGATATAATTGGAAAATTGCAAGACTCTGGAATTAGGACTAAGTCCATATGCTGTACCGTGACCTTTGATACTGGAACACAGAGCAGAATGCTGGATAATAACACCCTTTGGCTTCCCTGTAGACCCGGAAGTATAGAGAACATAGGCCGGGCGTTGGGGGTCAGATTTGGGAAGAGGTATAGCAGTGTAAACCAGCTCAGGCAGCTTGGATATAAACAAGTCGGAAAGATTGATGCAATCAGGTTTCATGCTTTTGCAGGCTGAGATAGTAGCAGGAGATACAATCATATAGCGAGCATTGACTTCATCGCAGAGTGCTTGGCGGCGATTAGCTGGATGCGATGGGTCAAGTGGCAAGTACGCAGCTCCTGCTTTCATAATTGCAAGCTGTGCAACTGGTGCCCATCTGGACTTCTCCAAGCATACTGGAACAATAGTTTCTGGTTCTACGCCAATGAGGCATAGATAAGTGGCAAGTTGAGTGGAGATTTTATCGAGCTGGCTGTAGGAGAGACTGCCAGCAACAGAGAAAATTGCTTCGCGATTAGGGTAATGAATGGCCCGTCTGGATATAATATCGTGAACACAAGCATCAATAGTTTCCGGGATTCTTTCCTCGTTCCAGCTATAGATCTGATCCAGATCGTGAGGACTGAAAAGATCGACTTGTGAAAGGGGAAGGTTTGCACCCATTGTTGCCAGCTGAGTGGCCACATGCTCAAAATGTCTGCAAATCCACTTGACCTGATCTTTTGAAATACTTTGAGCATTGTAGTTTACAGAAATTGTAACCTCTTGCTTATCAGCGAGTATGCACTCAAAGATGAGCGGGTAGGTGTCATATTGCTGATTTCCAGTTTCGGTACTAGCCAACTTAGTATCAATAAGCTTGAATGGTGCTTCAGATCCGCCCTCTGCCTTGACAGAAGGTTGAATAAGCAAGAGATTCTTAAAATCACATGCATCCCGAGCTATATCATTAAGCTTAGAGATATTCTGTAAACCAGTATGTTCAAATGGTATCATGGCATTTGATTGTTCCTGGATACTGGCCAAGAATTGTGCAACCGTGAATTTGCTATCAAGGCGAACACGTACAGGAACGGTCGCAATGGTAGGTCCGAGAATCGACTGGATGCCATGCACAGCGGCATTTCTTCCGGATACTGTGCTTCCAAAGACTACATCATCTGTCTCGAGATATTTAGATAGCACAAGTGCCCAGGTAGCACGTAAAAGACTGGAGGATGTAACATTGGTGGTCTGGTGCTCAGGAAGACGTATCTTGCTGGTAAAGTGCTCAGGAGTGCTAATTTCACACAACCTATTGCGCTCATCAGGGAACTTGGCTGTGTTTGCACCCTCCAGTTGCGATCGCCAGAAGTCTTGCATTTTTACATTATCAGTCGATACTGTATAGCTGACGTAGTTGCTGAAAGGGACAGGCTGGAAAGACACGGGGCCGTTATAAGCGGTTTGGAGAATACCGATCATGAAACCAAGTGTCCAACCATCATAAATAGAGTGGTGTAGATCCCAAATCAAATGATGATGGTTCTGGTAGGAGGCAAATGTAAAATATGAGAGAGGACTTCCATAGCCTACATTGGCCATAGGCATCTTTATAATATCAGAAAGCGGCTCTCCGGTAATTTGTTTCCATGTAGCCATCTCTCTCAAAATAATTTGCATAAACCCGTGCTTAGAAAGAATTATCCGCGTACGCAAGTTAGCACATGCAAAAACAGTTTTCTCCAGTGCAGACTTAAATCGGCCCAAGTCTATATCCGATCCGAGCTCGAGAACAAATCGAGCCATGTAAGAGCCTGGTTGCTTTTCCGCTAAAGCAATCAGACCTTCCTGGAGCGGAGTACACGGGAATGCATCCTCGATAGAATCTGGGTCGATTCTACACTGTTGTATAACTTCTTGAACAATATCAGACCGAGAATTCTCGGAAACCAATGCCCATGATCCTATATTGGAGGGCTGTTCATGGTCCGTCTGCTTGGCTGCCGCCGCGACTTGAGCAAGACGAGGGTCCTCAAAAATATCCGCAACAGTAATAGAAATGCCCTGTTCGCTAGCTAAAGCAACCAATTGAATGGCCCCAATAGAGTCACCTCCAAGGGCCATGAAGCTATCATCGCGACCAATTGATTCAGCAGGAATGTGCAGAATATCCGACCATACTTGTTGCATCTTGATTTCCATTTCTGTCTCTGGTGCTCGGTGCTTGCTGCTGCGAAGTGCATAGGTGGCCATCTCATCTGGGTTCAGGGTTGCGGTCATAGATCGGAGTCCCTTTCGGTCTAGTTTTCCAGAAGTAATAAATGGCAAGTACTGGCAAGGAATAAATACGGCAGGAATCATGTACTGAGGGAGCAATACACGAAGCTGGCCGACCATAGTGATGACCTGGCTCTCAATCTCAGAAGTGAAAGGAAGGAATATTTCAGTATGATCGCTGCTATTGTCATTCGTCGTCTTCTTTTCGTCTGTAAAGCAAAAGTATGCAACAAGATTAGAAGCGCGGTCGGTCTTGATAACATCCACGACAACTTGCTTTACACCCTCGAGAGAATTTCGAATGTGCTGCTCAACTTCGCCAAGCTCGATGCGCAGACCGCGAATCTTAACTTGAGTGTCTTTACGGCCAATATACTGGACTGTTCCGTCTGGATTATAGCATCCCAGATCTCCAGTCTTATAGAATCGACCCCAGTGAGGCGATTCACGTTGTGGAGCCCACTCTGGAAGTGAGGTCACAGTAGCATCTGCAGTCTGTGTAGGGTTTGATAGATACTGGCGGAGGAGAGTAGGACCTTGGATGACAATCTCACCAACGCAGCCCGTGGGTGCCAATTTTTGAGGATTTTCTGGATCTACAATCCAAAGATAGCCTCCAACAGGACGGCCGATTGTAACGGGAGACTCCCTGGGAGACGTCCACTCGTGAAGACTGCTAAAAACACAGGTTTCGGCAGGGCCCCATCCATTGATCAGACGAACTTTGCCATACCACAAGTCAAATACATCTTGGCTAACAGCTTCACCTGCCAGGAGCATAAGCTTGAGGCCGGGAACCTCCTTTGGATTGATCGTGCGTGCAAATGTAGGCGTGAGGAAGGCCCAGTTGACATCCATATCACGGATGAATGCCTTGAGATTATTCATACGGTCGTGATCAGATGGGATACAGACGCAAGCACCAGAAATCAATGCACCAATCATCTCGCCAACAGATACATCAAAGACGTATGCAGAAAACTGCAAGAGCCTGACTCCGGGCTGAATACCCAGCCTTCTGCTGATTGCTTTCTGGCTAGTACAGACAGATCGGTGCTGCATAACAACACCCTTCGGAACGCCAGTAGTACCAGAAGTAAAGAGAACATAAGCAGCATCCGCGGGTGATACATAACCAGCCGGAGGACGCATACTCAACCTCTTTGATCGTTTCTCGAGTTTCTTATCTAAAGGCGTAGAAAGCTCAATCACATACGGCACCAACTCGGAGCAGGTAGCAGCATGATCTGGCGAGGTAACTGCAATCCTTGCGCCAGTCTGCTGCACAATCTGCTTGTGCCGCGATGATGGATGGGATGGGTCTAGAGGTACCCAGGCACCACCTGCCTTGTTGATAGCAAGGATAGCAACAATAAACCAAGCAGACTTCTCAAAGCATACATGAATGAGGTCTCCAGGTTTAACTCCAAAGCCATTGATGAGAAGGTGAGAGACTCTGTTTGAAGCTTTGTTAAGTTCATCGTAAGTAAACTCCTTGTCCCAAGAGGCAACAGCAATTTCGTTGGGCCGTGATTGTGCCTGCTCGACAAATAGCTGGTGGATGCAAGAATCTACAACAGCAAGTTCGCCGTCATGTTGATTCCACTCGATTGCCTTTTGCATATCCCAAGGGCTAGCAACGCTAACTGACTCAAAAGGATTATCCTGCTGTAGACACAATTGCTGTACAACATAGTCAAATTGATGAGAAAAGCCTTTTAGTGTCGATTCTGACACAATGGTTGAGTCATACACAAAATCCATGTCGATGGAATTATCGAGAACTTTGCACAAGCCAACAAGAGGATAGCTAAAGTAACCATCTAATGATTGATCGGCATCATAAGCATCAGAGCTCATAGATGCAAATATGGACTTGCTGGAGCCGTCTGTTTGAGCCATTTGTTGCATTGGTTGGATAACAAGCAAGCTAGAAAAGTCACAAGCTTCTTTGGCTTCGGGACCAATATTAGAAATGTTTCGCAGACCGAACTGCTCATGTGCAACCATTTCAGAGGCTTGTTGCTGAACATTTTCAAGTATTTTCAGTAGCTTCTCTTGCTTATTGAGCCTTATCCTCACTGGAACTGTGGCAATAGTCGGCCCAGGCATACTATCAATGCCAGCCAAGGGGGCGTGGCGACCAGAAACTGTGGTTCCGAAGCAAATATCGTCAGAGTCAGAGTAGCGTGCAAGCAAAATAGCCCAGGCGGCACGTATAATCGTTGCCCTTGTGATTGAGGTATCCATGGATCCAGGGAACGGTGTGCTAATTCTCATGACACGGCTAACTGGCTTGGAGTTTGCAGGAGTGGTGCGGGGGAAGGCGGCACGCTGAACTCCAGCCAGCTCGGATTTCCAGTAGGATCTTGTAGCAGCCTCGTCCATTTGGAGAGTGTAGTTGATAAAGTTAGAATATGGTAGCAATTCCACAATAGGCAACTCCTGATACATGCTTTGCAGCATACCCAGGGTCACACTTAGACTCCAACCATCAAAAATAGCATGGTGTGTAATGAGGACAAAGAATTTACGGTTGTTTGGCTCAGTAACTAGAGCATATCTACACAGCCGTGATCCATATTTCATATGGATTGCATGTGTAGAAGCCATGAAGGAGTTAAGGCTAATGCCATCTGTTAAGGGCTCCCATTCAGGCTCTTGGTTAATAACCGCCTGGATACTAAGGCCATTGTGGATTATAATGCGAGTATTCAGATTACTGCATGCACCTAGGGTACGTTTCCACGCAGCCTTGAAGCGGGTAACATCAATATTACCAGAAAGCTGATATACGTACTTGGCAGTGTATGAACCAGGCTGCTTAGCTGCGAGAGCCATAAGACCCTCCTGAAGACTGGAACAGGGGTATGCATCCTTAATATCTTCCTGGCCAGAGAGATGGCATTGGTCTTGGATGCTAGATCTGATAGCGCTGACATCTGCCGGCAGTAGGCTGAATGGCGGCACCACACGAACTGCCCCTTCTTCCTCAGTGACCTTGGCAGCCACCGCAGAGAGGCGGGGATCCGCAAATATATCTTTTACAGTAATAGTGAGGCCTAATTCGCGGGCAAGTGTAACAAACTGGATTGCTGTAATAGAATCACCGCCGATCCGCAAGAAATTGTCATCGCGACCGATAGCCTCGGCGGGAATCTTTAGAATCGTTGACCATGCTTGCTGGACGCGAACCTCCATTTGCGTTTCGGGATGACGCTTTTCGCCGTCGGCAAGAGAGTATATACTTAATGCTTCTTTGCTGAGAGTAGAGGTTAACCGTCTCAGTGTGCCCCTATCTAACTTGGTTGATGTAATAGATGGCATAAATTGGCACGGGAAAAAGATGGTTGGGACCATGTAAGAAGGTAGGGTAACCGACATGTGGCTGATGGCGGATGAGATTACGTTCTTGAGGTCGGCAGTAATAGGTAGTAGAACATCATTAGCATCCATATCAGCATTCGACATGCGAGTACTGTCATCGAAGCAAAAATATGCTGCAAGGGTAGTGCCAGCATCTCCTTTGAATACTTCAACTGCGACTTGTTGGACTTCTGCCAATGCGGCACGGAGATGATGTTCAACCTCTCCAAGCTCAACACGAAGACCGCGGATCTTGACTTGAGTATCCTTGCGGCTGACGAACTCAATAGTGCCATCAGGGTTATAATAGCAGAGATCGCCAGACTTGAAGAAGCGGTTCCAGTACGGTGAAGAGGTATTTGGCGCCCATTGGGGAAGCCTGGTAACAGTACTTGCAGCGGTTCTATCAGGATCTGCCAGATACTCCTGAAGTAAGGTTGGGCCCTGGATAACCACCTCTCCAGTACAACCGGTCGGAGCAAGCTTCTGGGGGTCTTGAGGATCAACGATCCAGCAGTATCCACCCACAGGCCGGCCGACAGTCTGCGGTGACTCATCTTTTGTATACCACTCATGGAGCGTGCTAAAAACACATGTCTCAGCAGGGCCCCAACCGGTAACAAGGCGTGTCTTGCCGACCCAGGTCTCAAACACATCTCGCCCAACGGCCTCGCCGGTGAGAAGCAACAGTTCGAGGCCGGGCATATCTTCTGGCTTAAAAGTACGTGCAAACGATGGTGTCAGGTAGGCCCAATTGACTTGAGCATCATTGACAAATGTCTTCAGGCGACTCATTCGTGTTTCATCAGAAGGTACGCAAAGTGTGGCACCAAACATCAAAGGCCCCAGGATCTCTCCAATGCAAAGATCGAAAACAAAAGAGGCGAACTGGAGGATTCGGACGCGTGATGTTAGACGAAGCCGCTTACCAATGGCTCGTTGACTTGTACACACAGCGCCGTGCTGCATCACAAGACCCTTGGGTGTTCCTGTACTTCCAGAAGTAAAAAGAACATACGCTGCATGGTCCGGAGTAACGCCAGAAGTCGGTGCCAGTGTAGACTTCCTCTTTGCTGCAAGTTGTCGATCCAAGTAGGATGTAACCTCGATTACCTCCGTCACCAATGTCGCACACATTTCACTATTGGCGGCCGATGCCAGCGCGAGCCGAGCGCGAGTCAGCTGCACAATTTGCTGTTGGCGCTGGACTGGATGCGATGGATCCAAGGGAACCCAAGCGGCCCCTGCCTTGTTGATGGCCAGCATTGCAACAAAAAACCAGGCGGACTTTTCGAAACAAACATGCACCAAGTCCCCGGCCTTGACAGAAAATTCATCTCTTAAATGGTGAGCCAGTCTATTTGCAGCGATGTTCAGTTGAGAGTAGGTAAGCTGGGCATCCCAAGCATGAACAGCAGTAGCGTTGGGCTGCAGCCTTGCGCGTTTTTCAATAAGCTGGTGAACGCAAGATCGGACAACCAAGGGCTCTTCGGCGTTAAAGTCTCGGGCCTTCTGCAAGTCCCAGTCGCTGGTAAGAGAAATCTGGTTAAGGCTTGAATCCCTTTGGGCCAATAAGTGCTCGACTGTGCAGATAAAGTGATGCGACAGCGCCTCCAATTGAGATTCTGGAATGATGTCGGGGTTAAATATGAGAAGTAGTTCGACATAGTCGCTGTGAGTAAGGCACTGCACAACCAATGGATAGGTAAAATATCCCTTGAGTCCCTCACCATTCTCATGGAAATCTGGGCTAGCTGAGAGCAAAGTATCAGTTGACTCGGCGCCGTCTGCCGCCTTAGCATGTTGCATGGGCTGGATGACGAGCAAACTGTTAAAATCGCAAGCTTCCTTGGCTGTATGGCTGACTTTGGAAATATTGCGAAGACCGAATTGTTCATAAGCAACCATTTCAGCAGCTTGTTGCTGTATATTCTCCAAAAACTGTGAGACACCTTCTTGCCAGTCGAGCCGAACGCGAATTGGGATAGTAGCAATAGCCGGTCCAGCCATTCTATCAATGCCCGCCACTTCGGCATGGCGACCGGAAACCGTTGTGCCAAAGCAAACATCGTTGGAGTCACAGTATTTAGCAAGGACCATGGCCCACGCAGCCCGGAGAACCGTTGCTTTTGTCATAGCGCCACATTCGGTAGAGGAAAGTGAGAGTTGGCGAGAGATAGTGCGGCTAGTGGGTGTAGAGTCTCTCATAGAGTTTATATGTGGGAAAACAGACCGATGTGCTCCATCGAGTTGCTTCGACCAATAGTTGAACGCTGCTTGGTGGTCAAGTTGCTGGGTGTAGTGAATAAAGTTAGCATATGGCTGAAGCTCCATAAGGGGCTGCTTAGCGAAGGCATTATTCAGTATGCCGAGTATAAGGCTAAGACTCCATCCATCAAAGATCGCATGATGAACCATAAGTACAAAGTACGACTGGTCTCCTTCAGTAAGGAAGGCATAGCGACAAAGCCGTGATCCATATTGCATATTTATGCTGCTGGAGGCATCCATAAAGGATTGTAGAGTATGGCCATCTGTTGGCTCCCAAGTCAACCCTTCTCGAATAACAGCTTGAACCGAGGTGCCATCATGGCTTATAATTCTAGTGCGCAGGTTGGTGCAAAGATCAAGAGTCTGGCTCCAGGCAGCCTCAAATCGAGATCTATCAATATTATATGGAAGACGGTAAGCGTATTTGGCAATGTATGAGCCAGGTTGTTTAACTGCGAGCGCGATAAGACCTTCTTGGAGACTTGTGCAGGGGTACGCATCATCAATACTCTCGCCAGGTTGCAATTGACAAACATCTCGGATGGCCAACTTAATAGAATCAAGCTGGTTGGCTGGTAGCAAAACAAATGGCTTAGCGGAAAATGCTACGCCATCCTCAATTGTTTTTACTTGAGTAGCCACAGCGGACAGGCGAGGATCCGCAAAGATATCTTTGACTGAAATACCCAAACCAGCCTCACGTGCGATGGTAACAAACTGAATAGCTGTAATAGAGTCACCCCCAATGCGAAGGAAGCTATCATCTCGACCGATAGACTCTCTGGGGATCTTGAGGATGCTGGCCCAGATCTGCTGTAGACGCATCTCCATAGGTGTAGAGGGCGGTCGCTTGGTGGTATCTTCAAGGGAATATTCAGCCAGGGTTTGCTGGCTAAGTGTTGTTATTAAGCGTTTGAGGGCACCTCTATCGAGCTTTGTTGATGTAATGGATGGCATAAATCGGCAAGGAAGGAAAATTGTTGGGACCATATAGGTAGGGAGAGTAATAGATAGCTGGCCAATGGCAGTTATTATCTTATTCTTCAAGTCATCCGTAAGCGGAAGAAGAATAGTATGCGCGTTCATCTCTAATCCGGAAGATAGTCTGGTGTCGTCATTGAAGCAGAAATAAGCGGCTAGATTAGTTCCTGCTTTTCCTTTGAAGACATCAACAGCAACTTGTTGGACGCCCGGGAAGACGGCACGAATATGATGCTCAACTTCACCAAGTTCAACCCGAAGTCCGCGGATTTTGACCTGCGTATCCTTACGACTAACAAACTCAATCGTGCCGTCGGCATTGTAATAGCAAAGATCGCCAGATTTGAAAAAGCGGTTCCACTGTGGCGATGTGTTCTTTGGTGCCCATTGAGGAAGCTCAGTGACAGTGGCCGCCGCAGTCTTGGCCGGGTCATCAAGATACTCCCTCAATATCGTTGGGCCTTGAATGACCACCTCCCCAATACATCCAATCGGGGCGAGCTTCTGAGGATCTTGGGGGTCAACAATCCAGCAGTATCCACCCACAGGCCGACCAACAGTCTGTGGCGATTCTTTCTTATTGTACCACTCATGAAGGGTACTGAACACACATGTCTCAGCAGGGCCCCAGCCGGTAACAAGGCGCGTCTTGCCGACCCAGTTCTCAAACACATCTCGCCCAACGGCCTCACCAGTAAGAAGAAGAAGCTCAAGACCAGGCATGTCTTCCGGCTTAAAAGTGCGCGCGAACGATGGTGTCAAGTACGCCCAGTTGATCTTCATTGTATTGACGAAATCTTGCAGGCCATTCATACGGGTCTCTTCAGAGGGTACACATAGCGTTGCACCTGTGATCAGAGGTCCGATGATTTCACCAATGCAAAGATCAAAGACAAAGGATGCAAACTGGAGCATTCTTACATCCGATGTCAATCCCAGGCGCTTGGCAATGGCTGTTTGACTTGTACAAAGCGCGCCATGCTGCATAACCAGTCCTTTTGGTGTTCCAGTACTTCCGGAAGTAAACAGCACATATGCGGGATGTTTTTGCGTCACGGGACAGATCGGCGCCAATGGGGAACCAATGTCACGCTTCAGCTGATTATCAAGCGCAGAGTTTACCTTGATAACAAGAGGAACTAGACTGGCGCACTTTTTTGCATTGGCCAAGGATGACAGAGCAACGCGAGCACCTGTTTGATTGACAATTTGTTGCTGACGCTGCACCGGATGCGAAGGATCCAATGGCACCCAGGCAGCACCTGCTTTATTGACGGCCATAATGGCTACAAAGAACCAAACTGACTTTTCGAAACAGACATGGATAAAGTCGCCTACTTGAACACCATAAACATCTACCAAAAGATGGGATAGACGATTGGCTGCTTCGTTAAGCTGGGAATATGTAAGCTGACCATCCCAGGCATCGATGGCAATGGCCTCTGGCCGGCTGTATGCCTGTTTTTCAACAAGCTTGTGAACACAAGCTTGAATAATCCGAGGCTCTTCTGGGTTGTGCGATCTAGCCTGCTGTAGATCCCAGTCGCCTGCAAGGGAGATTTCACTCATTTGGGCATTTCCTTGGGTAAGCAGCTGTTGTACAGTACAGCTAAAGTGGTGAACCAATGCTTCTAGTTGGGGCTCGGGCACGACGTTGGGGTTGAAAACAAAGGCCAACTCCACATGATCGTCGTGTGTAAAGCATTGCAAAACCAGAGGGTATGTGAAATATCCCTCAAGCGCCTCCTCTTCTTCATAATACCCGGCGTCGGTCGAAAGCAGAACCTCTGCTTTTGGCGAAGTGTTTTTGGACGCAATGTGCTGCACAGGTTGAATAACCAGCAAGCTGTTGAAGTCGCAAGCTTCCTTGGCTGATTGGCTGGACTTGGCAATGTTTTGGAGGCCAAACTGCTCAAATGCCACCATATCGGCTGCTTGCTGCTGTATGCCCTTGAGGAAGCTCAGAACGCTGACTTTTCCGTTCAACTTGACCCTTACTGGAATCGTAGCCACAGCAGGGCCTGCCATTCTGTCAATTCCAGGTACCGGCGCGTGACGGCCAGATACCGTAGTTCCGAAACACACGTCATTAGAGTCGCAGTACCGCGCAAGAACCATAGCCCAAGCAGCGCGCAGGATTGTTGCTTTCGTTATTGACCCGCTGTTATCTGAAACGAAAGGTATCTTTTGCTTCATGATGCGGCTTGCAGGTGCAACCTCGCCGAGATCTGTTCGTGGGAAAACAGTACGCTGGGCGCCGTGCAGTTGGTCTTCCCAATACTTGTTAGCCGCATCCTTATCGATGTTCTGGGTATAGCTTATAAAGCCAGAGTACGGCTTTGGCTCGATAGGCGGTTTATCATTAAAGATGCTGTAGAGCGTTCCGAGAATAATATTCAAGCTCCAGCCATCAAAAATCGCATGGTGTAGCATGAGAACAAAGTAACTCTCACCACTATCTTGTCTGATAAATGCATAACGAGATAGGCGAGAGCCATACTGCATTTCCACCGTCTTGCACTTGCTCATGAAGGATTTCAAATCCAAACCCTCCGCTGGCTCCCATACTGGGCTTCCTCTAACAATGGCTTGAATAGAAGACCCGTTCCGAACAATGATTCGGGTGCGGAGATTGGCGCAATGCTTGACCGTCTCGCTCCAGGCGAGCTCAAAACGTGACCGGTCGATGTCATCGGGAAGGCGATAAACATACTTTGCAATATACGATCCAGGTTGCTTGACAGCCAAGGCCATCAACCCTTCTTGAAAGCCAGTGCAGGGGTAGGAGTCATCCACATCTTCATTGGTCGACAACCCGCAAGCTTCTCGGATGACTGACTTTATATCATGGATCTCGTGTTCTGGCAGCAGGCTAAAGGGATCGGCTCCGTATTGTAGTGTCTCATCAGTTTCTGAGATACTGGTAGCCACCGCTGATAACCGCGGATCCATGAATATATCTTTCACCGTAACTGTGAGACCAGCTTCTCGGGCCGAGGTGACAAATTGGATTGCAGTGATAGAGTCACCACCAATGCGGAAGAAGCTATCGTCGCGACCAATTGATTCCGTTGAGACTTTCAAGATGGCGGCCCATATTTCTTGGACCCGTTTCTCCATGACCGTGGCCGGTGTTCTCTTTTCGCCTTCTACAAGAGCGTATTTGTTCAACTCTTCTCTGGTTAACTTGGCAACCATGCGTTTGAGTCCGCCTCTATCCACCTTTGTAGATGTAATGGAGGGCATAAACTTGCAAGGGAAAAATAGTGTTGGAACCATGTAGCTAGGCAGCAACACACTAAGTTGGCCTACTGCGGCTGCTATCTGGCTCTTTAGTTCAGAGGTGAAAGGAGTGAGAACATCTTCATCTGTGCTGATGTTCCGACGAGTATCATCGCTAAAGCAATAGAATGCCACAAGACTTGCTCCAGCATCGCCTCGGTGAACGTCAACTACAACCTGCTTTACCCCCGGGAGCGATGCACGCATGTGATGTTCAACCTCGCCAAGTTCCACGCGAAGGCCACGAATCTTGACTTGGGTGTCCTTGCGAGAAACAAATTCTATCGTACCATCAGCGTTGTAATAGCATAGATCGCCAGACTTGAAAAAACGGTTCCAGTTAGGTAAAGAACGATGAGGGGCCCACTTTGGGAGCGAGATCACCGTTGCGGCCTCAGTTCTGACAGGGTCGTCAAGGTACTCTTGTAGCAAAGTAGGGCCCTGGATAACAACTTCTCCAATGCATCCAGTGGGGGCAAGCCGCTGAGGGTCCTCCGGATCAACAATCCAGCAATAACCGCCTACTGGCGTGCCAACAGTTTGCGGGGATTCTTCCTTCGTATACCACTCATGAAGAGTGCTAAACACGCATGTTTCAGCTGGGCCCCATCCAGTGACAAGACGAAGGTGTCCCACCCAATCCTCAAAAACATCCCGGCCTACAGCCTCTCCAGTAAGTAATAGAAGCTCGAGACCGGGCATGTCTTTAGGTTTGAAGGTGCGAGTAAAAGATGGAGTCAGAAAGGCCCAATTCACTTGCATTTCGCTTATGAATTCTTTTAATCCGCTCATACGCATCTCTTCGGAAGGAACACAAATGGTAGCACCAAAGATAAGCGGCGCGATAATTTCGCCAATACAAAGATCAAAAACAAAAGAGGCGAATTGTAGAATCCTCACATGGGGGGTGAGTCCAAGTCTTTTGCCAATGGCAGTCTGGCTCGTGCAAACAGCACCATGTTGCATAACAAGACCTTTGGGAGTACCCGTGCTGCCAGAAGTAAAGAGCACATAAGCAGGATGCTCAGGAAGGACATCCAGAGAAGGTGTCTCGGGATGCTGTCCAAATTCTTCTACTAGCTCCTGATCAAGTTCGGAGGTAACTTCGATGACGTTGTTAACCAACTTGACACACTTCTTAAAGGTTGTGGGTGATGAAAGAGCAAGACTGGCTTTGGTTTGCCCAACAATTTGATATTGGCGCTGAGTAGGGTGGGAAGGATCTAGGGGGACCCATGCGGCACCCGCCTTATTGACAGCGAGAAGCGAGACAAAAAACCAAACGGACTTATCAAAGCACAAATGAACAAAATCGCCCAATCTAACAGCGCCAGTGCTAATGAGATAAGCAGCGAGTCTATTAGATGCGCTATCAAGTTGGGCGTAGGTCAATCTGCCATCCCAAGCATCAATGGCCACAGCGCCAGGACGGAGTCGAGCTTGTGTTGAAACAAGTTTGTGAACACAGGATTTCACAATTTCTGGTTCCTCAGAGTTGAATTCTCGACCTCTTTGTAGATCCCAATCGCTCGTAAGAGTGACTGTGTTGAGAGAAGCATCATCTTCAGCTCGCAATTGTTTGACAACTTGCTCAAAGTGGTGAGAAAAAGCCTGGAGCTGTGGCTCGGGTACAACATCGGGGTTGTAGATGAACATGAGCTCGACATACTCGCTATGTGTCATTGCTTGCAGAACTAGGGGATATGTGAAATAATCTTGAAGAGATTCTTCCTGTTTGTACTCATCCTGACCAATTGGAAGCAATAAGGCCTTCTTTTCGTTGCCCTCTCCCGTAATATGCTGTACTGGCTGAATCACCAGAAGACTAGAAAAGTCGCAAGCTTCTTGGATCTCGAGGCCTAACTTATAAATATTAAGTAAACCGTACTGCTCAAAACTGGCCATTTCGGAAGCCTGGGCTTGAACATCCTGGAGGAAACTAGAAATAGACTTTTGCTTTTGAATCCGTACTCTAACAGGCAAAGTAACCACAGCTGGTCCGGGCATATTGTGGATGCCAGGAACTGGAGCCTGCCGACCTGACACGGCAGTTCCAAAGCAAATATCATCCGAGTCGCAATATCGTGCGAGTACAATGGCCCATGCGGCACGCAGAATAGTGGCTTTGGTAATTGAGTTGTTCGAATGCGACTCGCCAAAGGGTATCTTCAATTTCAGAATCTGGCTTGGTGGGGCAGCTGGATGAATAGGATCCGTTTGAGGGAAAATAGCTCGCTGTGCTCCAGCTAATTGCTTCTTCCAGTAGGATTTTGCTTCTGAGGGATCAATCTGAGTGATATAGTTGATGAATTTCGAGTACGGCTGCAAAGAGAGGGTTGAACCACCGTAGTAAGCATCATAAAAGGTGGAAAGAACAATATTCAAGCTCCAGCCATCAAAAATAGCATGGTGAATGATCAATACGAAGTATTTTTGCCCACTTGGTTCGCATATGAGAGCATGGCGGCATAAGCGAGAACCATATGCCATTTTGATTCGCTTCATACTCTTCGTAAAATCTTTGAGGCTTGTTGCAGATTCCCAAACTGCTTTCTCGCTTACGATTGCTTGGATAGATGTGCCATCTTGCACAATAATTCTTGTGCGAAGATTACTGCATTGTTGAATCGTTTCTTCCCATGCAGATTTGAATCGAATTGTGTTTACGCTTTCGGGGATGCGGTAGACATACTTAGCCATATAGGATCCTGGCTGTTTCACAGCTAAAGCCATAAGTCCTTCTTGTAGACTTGTGCACGGGTATGCATCCTCAATTTCACGGATGCTACCAAGCTTGCACTGATCCTGAATAGCCGACTTGAGAGAGTTAGCTTGCTCACTGGGCAGCATGCTGAAAGGCGTAGCCTCATACGATTCTACCTCTCCCTCAACAACTTTGGTAGCCACAGCCCAAAGCCGAGGGTCAGCGAATAAGTCTCTGACAGTGATTGACAAACCAGCCTCACTAGCAGAGGTGACAAATTGGATGGCAGTAATAGAGTCGCCGCCAATGCGAAGGAAACTGTCATCACGGCCAATCGACTCAACAGAAATCTTGAGAATTGCGGCCCAGATTTTTTGAATGCGAACCTCCATTGATGTCACAGGCGCACGCTTCTCTCCATCTGTGAGTGTTTGTTTCGCCAGTTCATCACGGCTCAGGTTAGCAGTCAGTTGTCGCAGTGAGTTCCGATCTAACTTTGTAGAGGTAATCGACGGCATATAACGACAAGGGAAAAATATCGTAGGTACCATGTAGCCGGGCAAGGTAACAACTAGTTGACCGACAGCAGTAGTAATTTGGTCCTTAAGGTCACCATTGAGATCAAGGAAGATATCATCAACCTTAACATCAGAGCCAGTACGAGTTTCGTCGTTGAAACAATAGTATGCAACAAGATTAGTGCCTGCATCTCCTCGATGAACGTCAACAACCACTTGTTTCACTCCGGGGAGCGATTCGCGCAAGTGGTGTTCAACTTCACCAAGCTCAACGCGAAGACCGCGAATCTTGACTTGGGTATCTTTGCGGGAAACAAACTCGATAGTGCCGTCGGCGTTGTAGACACAGAGGTCTCCAGACTTGAAGAATCGGTCCCAATAGGGCGTTTTTCGACGGGGTGCCCAATCAGGAAGCAAAGTCATTGTGGATGCCGCCGTTCGGGCAGGGTCGGCCAGATACTCTCGCAAGAGAGTAGGACCCTGGATTACAACCTCACCAATACAGCCAATTGGAGCTAGTTTCTCGGGATCTTCAGGATCAACGATCCAGCAAAATCCACCTACCGGTCGGCCGACAGTCAAAGGAGATTCACTTGCAGACGTCCACTCGTGGAGAGTGCTGAAAACACAAGTCTCCGCAGGTCCCCATCCATTAATAAGACGAACACGTCCGAACCAAGTTTCAAGAATATCTTGGCTAACAGCTTCGCCGGCTAGTAAGAGAAGTTCAATACTAGGAAAATCTTCAGGCTTCAATGTACGAACGAAAGCCGGCGTAAGAAAAGCCCAGTTGACGTTCACTTGGCGAATAAACTCTTTGAGACCATTCATACGTGCCTCTTCTGATGGTACACATAAACAAGCACCAGCAATGAGGGGTCCAATAATCTCGCCGATACAAAGATCAAAGACAAATGATGCAAACTGCAGGATTCTTACATCGGGTGTAAGACCAAGCCTCTTCCTTATAGCCGTCTGACTGGTACAGACAGCTGCGTGCTGCATCACCAAACCCTTCGGTGTACCAGTGCTTCCAGAGGTAAATAGAATGTAGGCTGCATGATCAGGAGTAACACCCGAGGAGGGCTCAGGTGGAGATCCACGTTGCTCTGTAAGCATTTTATCGAGAGCGCCATCCACCACAATTACGGTCGGCACCAACTGGCTGCACTTTTCGGCATTCAAAGCAGAACTTAACATCAGACGAGCAGATGTCTGTTTTACAATCTGTTGCTGGCGTTGGACTGGGTGCGAAGGATCTATTGGAACCCATGAAGCACCAGCCTTGTTGATAGCCAGCATGGAGACGAAGAACCACACGGACTTCTCAAAGCAGACGTGTACAAGATCTCCAAGACGCACATCTGCGACATCGATAATATGATGAGCCAGTCTATTGGCAGCCATGTTCAATTGCTGGTAGGTCAGATAGCCATCCCAGGCGTGAATAGCTGGCGCGTTAGGATCACGTCGTGTCTGTTTCTCCACCAACTGGTGAACGGTTGTACGAATCATATCGGGGTCCTCCGCGTTGTATTTTATGGCTTTGATAAGATCCCTTTCACTGAATAGCGAGACATTACCAAGGGGCTGTAGTGTATCATCAAGAATGTTCTGGATAATAGAGTTGAAATGCTGGGCCAAATCATGCATCTGTGGCTCAGATACAATCTCAGTGTTGAATATAAGCATCAAGTCAACTTTATCAGTGCTTGTAAATACTTCAAGAACCAAGGGGTACGTAAAATATCCATCGACAGCTTCCTCGTCCTTATATGTATCAGGTCCGGCTGAAAGCAGAGTGTTGGTGTCTTTAGAGTCGTTATTAATATGAGACGTTGGCTGCACCACCAGAAGACTGGAAAAGTCACAAGCCTCTTTTGCATCGTTACTGATTCGGGCAATTTTCTGGAGGCCAAATTGCTCATATGCAATCATATCTAAAGCTTGTTGCTGAATTCCTTGAAGAAATTCTGACACGCGTTGCTGTCGATCAATGCGAACACGAATCGGGATGGTTGTGACCGCCGGACCAGGCATAGCATCAACTCCATGAACAGGCGCTTGGCGACCTGATACCGAGGTGCCAAAGCAGATATCGTCAGTATCAGAGTATCTCGCCAGTAGAATAGCCCAGGCAGCGCGGATAATAGTAGCCTTAGTTATGGAATCATTTGTTTGTTTTACAAATGGAATGGTTTGCTTGATAATCCGGCTGGTCGATTTAGATTTAGTTGATGCAATATTTGTCTTTGGGAATTTGGCGCGTTGAGCTCCATCCAACTGAGATGACCAGTAAAGTTTAGCTTTAGCATCATCAAGCTGGGAGGTGTAGCTGATAAAACCAGAGTAAGGCCGGAGATCCGGTGTGCTGGATCCCCAGTAGAGACTCTGAAGCGTGCTCAGTACGATATTTAAGCTCCAACCATCAAAGACAGCATGATGAATGACAAGCACAAAGTAACTTGTACCCTGGCTCTCGCTCACGAATGCGTATCGGCACAATCGAGTCCCATACTGCATGTTCATGGCGTCTGAGGCTTGCATAAAGCCAGTCAGGTCATAACCATCGGCTGAGTCCCAAATTGCCTTCTCTTGAGTGACTGCTTGAATAGAAACGCCATTGTGCACCACAATTCGGGTACGTAAGTTTGTACATAGATCAACAGTGCTGTTCCAAGCACTCTTGAAACGGTCGGCATCGACATCATTAGGTAGCGAATAAACGTACTTGGCCATATAAGAACCAGGTTGTTTAACAGCAAGTGCCATTAATCCTTCCTGGAAGCTAGTGCAAGGATATGCATCCTCAATCCCTTGATCGGTTTCGAGGCCGCATTTTTCTCGAATCGTAGCTTTTATGGCTTCAACCTCGATTGCAGGGAGTATACTAAATGGCTCTGCGACAGACTCCACATTCCTACCCAAGTCAGAAACTTTAGCTGCGACGGCAAATAGTCGAGGATCTGCAAAGATATCGTTGACGGTAATGTTCATACCCCGATCACGAAGCAGAGTAACCAGTTGAATAGCAGTAATTGAATCGCCCCCTAGAACCATGAAGCTATCATCAAGGCCAATAGACTTAGCGGATATATTTAGGATTTCCGACCAAGTCTTCTGCATTTGAGACTCAACTGGAGTCTCCGGTGCCCGCTTCTTGCCTCTTGCAAGCGAGTACTTTGCTAATGCCTCGGTTCCGAGTGCAGATGCCAATAACCGAAGTGACTTCCTGTCAACTTTACCGGAAGAAGTAAATGATAGATAATTGCAAGGGAGAAAGAGCGTTGGGATCATATATCGAGGCAAGGAAACTTGGAGGTGACCAACCATCTCAGTGACCCGACGTTCTAAATCAGATGTGAGTGGAAGGAATACATCTTCCATTTTCACGCCATTACCGGTTCTCTTTTCTTCAGTGAAGGAGAGGAATGCAATCAAGTTAGTGCCAGCGTCTGACTTTAGAACTTCCACCACAACTTGTTTGAGACCTTGAAGGGAATTGCGGATGTGTTGTTCAACCTCGCCTAGCTCTATTCGTAGACCACGGATCTTGACTTGTGTATCTTTACGGCCGACATACTCAATTAAACCGGTAGTATTATAAAAGCCGAGGTCACCAGTCTTGTAGAACCGGTTCCAAGTAGGGATACTACGACGAGGTGCCCAATCTGGCAGAGGAGTGAAAATGACATCTTGCGTTCGAACAGCATCATCAAGATATTCTCGCATGAGAGTAGGACCTTGAACAACCACTTCACCGATGCATCCCGTAGGTGCCAATTTGGTCGGGTCTTGAGGGTTGACGATCCAACAATGGCCTCCAACGGGGCGACCAATGGTCACTGGGGCTTCGTTAGAAAGTTTAAATTCGTGGATGCTACTGAGAACACAAGTCTCTGCGGGCCCCCATCCATTGAGAAAACGAACTTTGCCAAACCATAAGTCAAATGACTGTTGGCTGATAGCTTCGCCTGCAAGTAGTAAGAGTTTGAGACCGGGCACTTCAGAAGGTTTGAAAGTATTAGCAAAAGCCGGTGTCAGATAAGCCCAGCTAACGTCTTTGTTCCGAATAAACTCCTTTAGGCCATTCATACGATCGTGTTCAGATGGAATGCAGAGAGTAGCGCCAGAGATGAGGGCACCGAAAATTTCACCGACGCAAACATCAAAAACATAAGCGGAGAATTGCAGAAGTCTAACGCCAGGAGTGATGCCAAGTCTGCCAGCGATTGCCACCTGGCTTGTAGAAACAGATTGGTGTTGCATGACAACACCTTTAGGAATGCCCGTGGTTCCGGAAGTGAACAGTACGTATGCTGGATGAGCAGGATTAACATCAGTCGGTGGAGAACGCGAGCTTGAATCTTTTAGTCTTGCTGCGAGTTTGTTGTCCAGGGCTGGTGACAATGCTATCACATGCGGGACTAATCCGGCACAGACAGTGGCATTGGTGGACGAAGATACCGCAATCTGAGCATGGGTCTGCTGGATAATTTGCTGATGTCGATTCCGCGGGTGTGTAGGGTCAATAGGAGACCATGCGGCACCAGCCTTATTGATACCTAATATGGCGACTGTATGCCAAACTGACTTCTCGAAACAAACTTGGATAAAATCACCAGATTTCACACCGTAATCTGTAACCAGGTGGTGAGCAAACCGATTGGAAGCTTGGTCCAGTTGTTCATAAGTAAGCTGCCCATCCCACGCATCAACGGCGATGTTGTGGGGCCGAATGCGGGCTTGTTTGGAAACAAGTTGGTGAATACAGGTGTTCACAACTTCAATTTCATCCCTGTTTCCCTTTATAGCATTCTGCAAATCCCAATCACTGGACAAAGAAATTGAGGATAGAGGTGTATCAAGAGACTTCCCTAATTGCTGGACAACCTGTTCAAAATGATGTGACAGAGCTTGAATCTGGGATTCAGATATGAAACCAGGGTTGTACACAAGGAGAATATCAATATGCCTTTCAAATGTCATGCATTGAATGACAAGAGGATACGTGAAATAGCCCTCCAAAGCCTCACTCTCCCCATACACCTCTGAATCCACAGAGAGAAGAACCGGATCCGAATTATCGGTATCCGACGTCAAGTGGTGGGCAGGTTGAATGACCATTAAGCTGGAGATCTTGCAAGCCTCCTTTGCCTCGGGACTAAGCTTAGCAATGTTTTGTAAACCAAATTGTTCGTATGTAACCATCTCTGTTGCCTGATTTTGGATAGTGTTGAGATATTCAGATACCGATAAGTTTTGGTCAACATGAACTCGCACTGGTACTGTAGCTACTGCAGGTCCAGCCATCGACTCAATCCCAGGAACAGATGCATATCGACCAGATACCGTAGCACCAAAGCAAACATTTTCAGAATCGCAATATTGTGCCAGAACTAAAGCCCATGCTGCACGAAGAACAGTGGCTTTGGTAATAGACGTGTCTTTCGGTATGCTCAACGGCATCGTTCCCTTTATAACCTTGGTTGCAGACGCAGAGTCAATTGAAATGTCTCCTCGGGGAAATGTGGCTGGTTGAGCTCCTTGTAACTGTCGTAACCAAAAGTCCTCCGCGGCAGATTTATCCAACTGGTTCGTGTAGTTTATGAAACCAGAGTATGGATGTATTTCAGGGGCGCTTTCTCCTCTGTATAGACTCTGAAGCACCCCGAGTGCTAGACTCAAGCTCCATCCATCAAAAATAGCATGATGAAGAATAAGAATAAAATAGCGTTCGTTATCCTTGTTTGTGATTAGAGCATACCTGCACAATTTCGAGCCGTATTGCATCTTGATAGACTTTGTCTGATCCATGAAGGAGCGTAAATCAAGTCTATCAGTAGGTTCCCATTGAGGATCTTCTTGGATTACAGCTTGAATTGATACGCCATCTCTTGCCACAATCCTAGTACGCAGATTCCCACATAACTCGAGAGTTTTGGCCCAGGCGTTGATAAACAAGGACATATCGACACTTCGGGGGAGCCGGTAAACATATCTAGCCATGTAGGATCCGGGTTCCTTGGCTGCTAAAACCATAAGCGCTTCCTGGACACTGGTACAAGGATAAGCGTCCTCAATAAATTGTTCATTTGCCAGCCCAGTGTCTTCCTGAATGGCCGTCTTGAATTTTTCAACTTGGCTAGTAGGTAGCAAGGAAAAGGGCGCGGCATCAAATGCCTCGTCGACTGGAAGTTCTGTTATTTTAGAGGCTATGATCGATAGCCGAGGATCAGCAAAGATCTCTTTTACGGCGATTTTCAAACCAGCTTGCCTCGCAGCCGTGGAAAATTGGATGGCAGTGATAGAGTCACCGCCGATGCGAAGGAAGCTATCATCTCTACCAATAGACTCTAGAGGAATCTTGAGAATTGCTGACCACATCTGTTGCAGCTTTTGTTCCATTGGTGTAGTTGGCGCACGCTTTTCACCATCTGCAAGGGAATATGCCGCCAGTGTGTCCCTTGGTAGAGTAGCAACCATGCGACCAAGGCCACCTCGGTCAATTTTTGTTGATGTAATCGAAGGCATATATCTGCATGGCAAAAGCATAGTAGGCACCATGTAATTTGGGAGAATCACAGACAATCTGCTCATTACATCCATCATTTGAGCCTTCAGCTCGGTTGTGAGAGGTAGAACAACACTGGCTGCATCAGGGTCGACTCCAGCACCAGTTGTCTTTGTATCATCGCTGAATGAATAGTATCCCACGAGGTTTGTTCCAGCTTCTCCCTGGAATACATCCACCACGACCTGTTTTACCCCTTCAAGTGATTCTCGTAAATGGTGCTCAACTTCACCAAGCTCGACTCTCAGACCACGGATCTTCACTTGGGTGTCTTTTCGGCTAATAAATTCGATTGTCCCGTCAGTATTATAGTAGCAGAGATCTCCAGACTTGAAAAATCGATTCCAGTATGGTGAAGTCCTCTGCGGTGCCCATTCTGGCAAATCGGTGATGGTGGCCGCCGCAGTTCTGATGGGATCCGCTAGGTACTCTCGTAAAATGGTTGGTCCCTGAATAACAACTTCTCCGGGACAGCTTGTCGGGCACAACTTCTGCGGATCATCTTGGTCAACAATCCAGCAGAATCCGCCAACAGCTCGGCCAACTGTCTGCGGTGACTCATCCTTGTTGTACCACTCATGAAGTGTGCTGAATACACACGTTTCTGCAGGGCCCCAACCAGTAGTTAGGCGCAGTTTTCCAACCCAGGTTTCAAACACGTCTCGCCCAACAGCCTCTCCGGTAAGCAAAAGAAGCTCGAGGCCTGGTATATCTTCGGGCTTTAGTGTTCGTGCAAATGACGGTGTGAGGAAGGCCCAAGTGACTTTCTTGTCATTAATGAATTCGGATAAGCCGCTCATCCGAGCGTCATCGGACGGAATACAGAGCGTGGCTCCGGTGATCAAAGGTGCTATAATTTCGCCAATGCAAAGGTCGAAAACATAAGACGCGAACTGCAATATCCTCACACTTGATGTCATGCCCAGCCGACTGCTAATAGCGGTTTGACTAGTGCATACTGATCCATGTTCCATTACAAATCCCTTTGGAGTACCCGTACTTCCAGAGGTAAAAAGAATATAGACTGCATGGTCAGGCGTCACGGCAACATTAGGCGTAGGAGGAGCAAGTCCGAATCTGTCAATGAGCCTTTGATCAAAAGCAGCAGTCACCTCCAAGACTTCTGCGACCAGGCTGTTGCACACTGTGGCATTGGCGGGCGAAGCCAAAGCCACTCGAGCGCGGGTCTGTTGTACAATCTGTTGCTGGCGTTGAAGGGGATGTCCTGGATCAAGCGGAATCCAGGCTGCACCTGCTTTATTGATGGCGAGGATCGAAACAAAAAACCAGACAGATTTCTCGAAGCACACGTGTACCAAATCCCCTAGTTGTATTCCAACCACATCCACCAAATAGTTACTTAACCTACTGGAAGCGCAGTCGAGCTCCGAATATGTTAAATGGCCATCCCAGGCGTCGATGGCAGAAGCATCAGGCTGGTTTTGTGCCTGTGCCTCGAAAAGCTGGTGCACGCAAGTACGCATAAGCCTCGGCGGCTCTCCATTAAATCTTATCGCTTTTTCGAGGTCCCAACTGCCTGTGAAGGACAGCATAGCCAGTGGGGAATCCTCATCTTCTTCCTCTTCGTCGCTGTCAAAAATTTCTTCACTAAAGGATAGTATTAGCTCCCAGTGTCGAATTCCTCAGAAATGAGCTTGCAGTCTTTCCTTTCGTCATAGTATTGGCTATCATCAGAGATTGGGGAGCTGTCATATTCGTCCGACATCTTGTCGGTCGCAAATCGTTCGATCGTCGAGGTTCGCAAAAAGAGTGTACGATATATTACAATTGATTAAGGGCTTTGTGTTGCCTTCTTCGTCTATGCCGATGTTGGTGGTTCCGTTTCGTGACAGACTTTGGTGATGCTTTGTTTTGTTGTGTATTATCCTGTGTGCAGTGTCTTGGAAGCTGGTTAGCGCTACTTCGTTAAGTTCATTACCTTGCAAATTCATTCATCGCGTGGTTATTGCAGCTGTCTTCACCTTCACAGCAGTGAACTTGCGAATGG
Organism: Calonectria pteridis; assembly: GCA_022837005.1. Classification (NCBI taxonomy): domain Eukaryota; kingdom Fungi; phylum Ascomycota; class Sordariomycetes; order Hypocreales; family Nectriaceae; genus Calonectria; species Calonectria pteridis. Next base: position 37,405 of record JAKZGU010000067.1, read on the forward strand.
CGGAATTCTAGAAGCACGAGAAGCCAATCCAAAGATTAGATCAACTTTAGAGGGGTCTCAGGAGGCACGATCTCCCCGACCCTTACCCTTGTTCGGGCTACAGAGAAGCCATCCTTGCCACGAGGGGCACAGGGCACAATGCACGCTAGGCGAGTAATAGGAAGCGGGTCCCCTATGAAATCCAAATCTTAGCAGGGGGGTGAGACAGGCTTGTAAACCACGTAATCGTCCCGTACGGTTTTTCACCGGAGGATGCTCTGGCGATAAGCTGAGGCACCTAACGTAATTGAGGGCAGTCCATCAAAACCTCACAGCACGGTACACAGAAAACAATTTTATACAATATCAAATAAATCAGCGCTGTGACAAGAAAATTTTCATAGCTGCTACTTAATTATAATCAGATTTGACGCATCTGCAATGAATGGATCTGAAATACCTACGGGCAATCACTTCTAACCAGCGGTGTATGTTTTACCGGTATTACCGGACGTTAATTAAAGTTTACGTTTGCGGCGACGTCAACGCTAGTCGAGTCGTTCCATGACGCTAAAATGGACTGTCATTGGTCTAATTTTGTAAGACCTCAGGGGGGCGAGGTCCAAGGAATCGACAACTGGTCAGGACTATGACATACATATAACCGCAGGTACCTTGTTCTGGTAAATTTTAATAGCAGACTGTGCGAATGAATATAATGTGACTCATGACAGAATTGTCGTAGCTGTAAAGGAGATCAATTCTGGGAGATGCGGCGTAGACTCGGATAATTTTTTGTACGATAAAAAAAAAGCTCGGACTACCAAAAGTACCCTCGCTCCGCAAATCTTAGCGGGGTTTACAGTTTCCAAAGGTCATGCCAGGTAAGAAACAGTCTACGTGAGGATAATTCCTGAGGTCCGCTCGCTAGTCAAAGTTCGTAAATTCTTTAACATAGTCCTAATATGGCTATTACAAACCAAGAAAAAAAAGTCACCGTGAAACAAAGGATTCACGAGCAGGAGATTAAGACGTAACAGGACAAAGGACAAATGAGTGTCTTGTAGCCGGTAGTCAAGCGGGACTGGCAAGGCTGGACAGAACCAGGCTTGGAATTTTAGTCAGCCGCCAAGGCCATTGTCAGCTATGAGCGGGGTGTTACCCACTTAAATAAATGTACCCGAGACCTCTAGTAAGTGGCTTACGCCCTGTCAATTAACACACTGGCCTGATGCTTGACCAGAAGAAATCATATGCTGATTTCAGCCATCCAGAAGTATTTCCGAGTCCGAAGGGAACTCCTTCAAGGCCCAATACGGCTTCATCGAGAATGCAGCGCATTGAAAGGCTGGCCGATCCTCACCAGGCAAGAAAAGACCAACTACTTTTGAAGGAGACACTAGTTACGGCAGTTTGACGAGTACACCCAGCCACTACGTCATACATGCCTTGGTGCGAGTGGTGCGATCATGTTGTTAAGGTGAGGGACATGGACTTCAAAGACAAAACGAACTGGAGGATCGTGTCATGACAAGACGCGAAAAATATTATTTTACTCGCCATGCGAACAATAGCAACCAGCGGTTTCACACCACCGAGGCAGCGGATGGCTCGGGCAGACTAAAATCCATCGCATTCCGATATTGAAATGAGACCCACTACTACTACACTCAGACAAGCAACTTTCCCGCCTCGCTTCAATTGCACAGACTCACCAAAGGTAGCTGCGCGAGACAACTCCACACCTCTCATTTACTAGTGCAAAATGCAAAAGCTCCATTGTTGAATGGGCGAGCGTCCAGCGCAATCGAGCAAGTGAGCTAGTGATCTTTACGAGAAAACAGACGTTCGCACATTGAAAGACACTGAAGGAATGAGGGCCTAGAGTGGCCCAAGCGTGCTAGACAAATGAATATGGTGTGTAGAGCGCTGTGGAAACACGTCAGACTTTTTTTTCTCTCTTACTAAAGAGTGAGCCCCCTGCATTTGCTGCGTTTGCTGCATTTGCAGTATGACACGACCCTATCGCATTCAACTATGGCGAAATGAGCGAAGGTGCTGCCACCAGCCAGTAAGTCGCGAAGAGGCACCCATGGCGTTAGCAAGCCAGAGCAGCATCTCATATAATTCACTCAGGCTTGATGTTGATATGCTATTCCTACATGACTTCACCACGGACGGCGGTTTCTCTTAGCGAACTCCGTACCTAAGCTAAACCTTTTTTTTCAGTATTCGTTCACAGCCATCAACATTTTTTATCCCTTTGCGTCTCAAGTAGCTCCCAAGCACCCAGGTCCGATTCTGGTGGTGGTTGTCGGCACCGAGGACATTGTCTCATTTGGTACGGCGTGTGGATTTACCCCACAGTCGAGAAACATGGCTACCCGGGGGCATTTTGTGTCCTGGGGGTTATTTCTGTTACCATCTTTGTGCCATATGTCCCAATATATTTCTGAACCCAAGTAAGGTCAATAAATGTCAGAGGAGGGGGGGCATCATGACTGTGCATTGATCCTGGGTCGGCGATGTGCTGTAAAGGGGTTCGGTAAACATTAGCTATTGGTCCATATAAACGAGATCATGATTATAAACTACTCCTCTTATGGGTAAGACATTTGCGCTTATGTAACAGGTAGTATAATGGATCAATCAAGATACGTTATACAATCAAGATATCTTCATATTTTGCAGCTATAATGGACAGCCAGCTTTATGTGGGAGCATTCTAACATATGAATACTTGGAAACTTTTTATCGTAAGCAGTTTCATGTAAGAAGTTGAATTGTGGCTTATATTTATTTATCTCTACAACCTTCAAGCAATAACCAAAACATGCAAAACGCTAGTTCTTGCATTGAAGCCCACGGCGGCAGAAAGATCGCTGGAGGGTGGCATTATAATCAGGCCGCCCTCAACCCAAGTCTGGCGGGTCCAAGTCTGGTGCTCGCTGCCAAATCGTATCACATCTACTCTAATGATATAAGTAAGGATTTAGTTGATAGTTTGGTGCGAGGGCAATCGCACCGATGGACTGAAAAGTCTATCGGTTCCACGGTTCACTCTGTTGAATTGTTCCTCTTCTCAAAGGAACTCGAAAAATTGATCTCGATATAAGTAAGGATTCGGTCCAATGATGTACACTAGAAATATCTGGGTGGGAGGGTAACATACACTAGCAAAAATAAGGGGATGTCTGTCAGAAATAGTGTCAGTTTCTTTAACTCATGCCAGAAAGCCAGTGGCCTGAATGGACCACGTTGTCGTAGTCAGACAACTCCTTTCAACATAGGCATGGTCATAACACGCGCCCAAACACCAAGTTCCATCGGCAAAGGGTAACAGTTTGGGATGGTTCCTTGAAAGCTGATAAGTAAATTTGGAGAGGCATGTGACATCAGGGTCACGACCTTCTTAGACCTCTGGAGAGATCTGTTCCAGGCAGATAGAGTATTTAGCAACCTTTCGTACTGCGATTTTCTAATCTAGGTGATCCGAACGCATCAGGAGCTTCTTTTTTTTTCTTCATAAAAAAGTCATTCCGCAGACAACCGCATCCGGAAATAGTGTTCTTTTCAATTGAGTTCATCACATCTTTGCGACATGGCTTCATAAATTTCCGGTTTCAAATTGATCGCACTAGGTGGGTTCTTTCGGGTTCATGAAATTGATTTCGGAATCCGGTTTCAAAATAAACGCGCTCAGCGAAGTACAGGGAAGCCAAGTTCCCATGAACGGAAAATATCTCCAAGAAAGCGTGTTTTTTTATCAAAAAGAAAAAGTAGACAGAAAACATACCGTACGATTGATTGCAGTAGCTAATGATGCATGCACCAATCCCGTTGCCCATCGTCGGGCCTAGTTGTATAACGAATCATCGTCAATCAATATCTTACCGTGGAGATCAGGGCTTGAATGCCTCCTTTTCTAACAGAGATCTCCCTCTTGTGGCGCACTAATTTCCACCTATTGCTTATTTTTAGTAATCTCATACAAGGGCGTTCTCAAACAACGATCGACCCGCTTTGATTCGCTCGGTTGAGCTTTTTCTGGTCGGGGGTCCGTGGATCCGTTTCAATACTAGTCGGAGCAACAGCATATCTGCCTGAATCCGGCAAGGATCGTTTTTGATGAGCTCGCGGTGAGGGTGCCGACTGGAGAATGTATAATCATGCTTATTTGGGTGGAGGACAGTCCGTGTCAATTCTTCTTCTGCAACACCTTGGTCACTACAAGCATGCGCCGACCATCACGTTCCATCTTGGTGACGGGCGCCCTTGCGGCGTTGTTCACTTTCTGGCATCTGATCGACTTCTCACATATTTCTGTGAATTTTGTACCAAGCACGTCTGACTGGGAGAATCATAAAGCGTTCTACCCTCCTTCATCAATCAAAACACTCCCCACCGGTCGGCCGCGGAAGTTTCCCCAGGTGCAGGCAGATCGAAACAAATTCAAGCACACGTGGACAACTCAGAGGCGCCAAAGGGCCGTACGAGATGAGTTCATCCGCAGTTTTTCTTCATACAGGAAGCTCGCCTGGCCCATGGATGAACTAAATCCCATTTCGGGTGGCGGCAAAAATACGTTCGGCGGCTGGGCGGCCTCATTAGTGGATTGCCTCGATACACTCTGGATGATGGGTCTCAAAAAGGAATTCTACGAGGCTGCCAGTGACGTCGCCTCCATCGACTTTGGACAGATAGATGATGGCGCAATCAACTTATTCGAGACAACGATTCGACACCTTGGGGGCATATTGGCTGCCTACGACCTCAGCAGCGAAAAGGCGCTCCTTAAAAAGGCAGTGGAACTAGGGGACATGCTTTACGTGGCGTTCGATACACCTAATCGCCTACCAGGCTTTTGGCTCAATTTTCTCCAAGCCAAGAACGGCGCACTAGTCGCTGGGGTTCACGATCCTTCAGCAGTGCCCGGATCCCTTTGTATGGAATTCACTCGGCTTTCTCAGCTGACAGGCGACAACAAGTACTATGACGCGACCGATCGTGTCATGCGCTTCCTAGGCAGTGTTCAGAACAAGACAATGTTACCGGGAATGTGGCCCGTGTCTGTCGACTTTCAAAATCAACAGGCTCTGGACAATCACTTTTCCTTGGGCGCCCTGGCCGATTCATTGTACGAGTATCTGCCAAAGATGAGTGCACTTCTAGGAGGACGTGATCCGGCCTACGAGACCATGTATCGTGCCGCAATGGACGTTGCAGCTCAGCATCTTTTGTTCAGGCCGATGATTGAAGACAAAGTGGATATCTTGTTTTCAGGTGACTACCGCCGAAGGGGGAAGACAGGCAACCTAACACCCGAAAGCCAGCACCTTACTTGTTTTGTAGGAGGCATGTTCGGTCTTGGTGGAAGGCTTTTCGGCATCGAAGAACACGTCGATACTGGCGCCAGGCTTGCTCGGGGGTGTGGTTGGGCGTACAGCGTCTTTCCGAGCGGCATTATGCCGGAAATCTTCAATCTGATTTCTTGTCCTTACCTCACCGAATGCAGTTTCGATCAAGAAATTTGGGAAAAGGAGGGCAATGCCAATCTCCCCAAGGGCTTTCGAAACGCTCGTGATTCACGTTATTTGCTCCGGCCAGAGGCGATTGAGAGCATATTTATAATGTATCGCATCACGGGAGACCAGGAGTGGCAGGATATGGCTTGGAATATGTTCCAGTCCATCATCAAGGAGACAAGCACTGAGCACGGAAATGCAGCCATTGACGATGTGAGAAAGGTAGGATCAAGCAAAACTGACTCAATGGAGGTGAGTATCATCTACACCCGTCACCATTCACCGCGCCGTGCTAACCAGAGCAGAGCTTCTGGCTTGCAGAGACACTCAAGTACTTTTATCTCATCTTTTCGCCTCCAGACCTCATCAGTCTGGATGAGTATGTGCTCAATACCGAAGCACACCCATTCCGCAGGCCTAGAACATAGACGCACCACTCAGCAGGCTGGGAAATGTGTCTGGCAAAAATATAGAACCGTTGAGCTCAATGTGTTGTACATCTCGTGAATCTTCTGTATTAGAAATGTTGCTGTACATGTCACACTAGTAATCTAGCCTACGCGGAATCTTTGGCGAGCTCCAGAATGGCGCTCGCCACCGCTTCAACGTCAGGTATCTTGATAGGGATCCTGTGACCCCCGTCCCACTCGACCAGCCGGGTGGTCCCAGGCTTACAGAACTTGTTCATTAGAATTCGGTGCAGCTCCAAGCCCGGATCCCGAGTGCCGTGGATGTGCAGAGTCGGAATGCTAAACGCATGAGGCCCCGTGTTTGAATCGGGCCAGTCGCTAAAATTGCTGCTCAAGTGTCCCGCGTCAACAGCATATCGGGGCGGGTCAAGCCGCTCGTCGAGCATGACAATGGGGCCCCTCCCAGCCATAAGAACGCCAAACTTGAAGGGCGTAACCTCGGCAGCTCCAAATTTCTCAGTCACGTTCTCCTGCGTCCAGAGGATGCTGGCGGCGATCTTTGCACCTTGGGAGAAGCCGAGGATCCCCACCCACTCGCCCGTGCCAGCGTCGCTCTTCATCGCCTGGCGACATAGGTAGCGGATCTCGGCGGCGGCCTCCTCCCCGTCAATCTCGGGATGGTCAGGCTCCCAGCGGAGCCAGCGCCTGAATGGACCTGCGTCGCCGTAGACGGTGACAATGGACGGATGCGGGGCGGAGAAGAAGGGGCCGTCCATGAAGACGAACCGAAGATCAGACTTTAGGCGGGCGCTGATTGCGCGGCACTGCGTCTCAAAGATCTGAGCGTTGACACCGCCGCCGTGCAGACAGAGGATGCGCGGCAGATGCAGCGTCGACGTCGCCGCATCGGCGTTTTTTGTCATGATGGAGGCTAGTTAGCCAACAGTGGTCGGATAGCACCAATGATGATGGTCGGAACAGCAGATTGGCGTCAAACCTCAAGTGTGTTGGAAGAGTCACGTCCCACTCACGAAACTGAAAATTGTCTCGCCTCGCCTTTTAGCTGGGGTTCGGCTTCCGGGGCGTACCTCACACCGCACCAGCTTCAAAACACGTCATCACGATGCAGTCGAAGTCTACACGGTGGGTGTACAGCATTAATACCTAGATAACCAGTATCACCTGTTGCTTCATCTTTGATAGCATTCCAGAGGGCACTCTACCTGGCAACGCTCAACATCGGCATTCCGAAATGAAAGTGGGGAACTCATTCGCCTGGTTGATTTAGCGCCCGGGTTTCCCTCAACCAGTTTTTGTATATAGATAGCTCGCAACTGAATGAAACCTTTGGCTGTAATTTTGACGGTAAACTGGCCTATCTTACCACTAAGAGGGATACGCTCTTTCAAAGGCAGTTGCGAAAATAATATGTGTCCTTCTTTGTGCTCGGAGACAGTTTTTAGTGGCATGGGGCGGTCGTTGCCGAGTTATCAAGTTCCTGACATTATTACCGAGGAATTTGAGGTGAACATAGTGCTAAAATAGCACCCTCCTAACAAAGAAACGATACAGGGAGGTGGAAAAACGTACCTGAGTTGGGTTCTTGGGTGCAGAAACTCAGCGCGCGATCTACCCTGTAGCAGCTGAACCCATGAACCTTGAAGTCATACAGAGATAGTTGTCGAATTTAATACACTCTGATTCGGTAATTTTACTGATGAATCAATTTTTATGAAAAGGAAAAGGAAAAGACTTTTGGAGAGATGTAAAATCATGATGGTTTGGTTTCCCCTCTAGTGTCGTATGCTGCGCTTTTTTTCTTGCTTGGGATGCCGGATGTGGCTGAAACAAATACTGGCCAGACAAACCAGCGGCGCCTCCGCTTCGGTGCCCAGGGTGTTCTATTATTGTTCACTTCCAGGAATAGACAGCGTTCTCTACCTTGGCTCGGTAATTTGTTTCCGGCCACGACTTTGCCAAGTCTTGCGACGTGAGGTGTTGCTAACCTTGGATGGCATCAAAATGTGGCTGAGCATGCGCCCACATGCCCCACAACCTCGTAATTGCACCGCCAGCCACAAGTGACGACATCAGCCTGCCAACGTAGTTGAGATGTGGATGTGAATGTTAGAGGCCTCAAACAAGAAAGTGCGCATAAAATCACTAATATATTGCACAGTTTCCTGTGAAAGCGGCGGTGGGTTAAATACCATAGGTTTATTTGCCTTTGTGTTTGTCCCCTCGACGCCTCCTATTTGACATCATTACACACACGCTTCCACCCGCCTTGCGAACCCCGCATTGCATCCTTACCATTATCAGATGTCGAGTTCAGAAAAGACTCCAGTGCCGCCTCAGGGCGAGCAACTTCAACAACAACAGCAAGGAGGATTACTTCCTCTTGCACCCACAGAGGAAGACTACCCCCCTCGTCCACCACGCCCCCCCAAGGATGATCAGCACTCGCCCCCGCCGCCTGCCTCTGAAAACCAGCAATACTATCCTCCACCTCCTCCCGGACCACCGCCTCAACAGCAGCGCCAAGAGGACCAATCTGAGCTCCCGCCTTCCTATGAACAAGGAGACTATGTTCCCCCGACCTCGGAAAAGCAGCCCGCTCCCGCCGCCCAGCCGCCGTCTGAAGGTGGGAAGCAGGCAATCCCTCCTCCTACCCAACAAGACCTAGGCCATCAAGGAGGGTACACGACCTCTGGAGTATCTGAGAAAGAAAAGCAGGAATTTCCTCCCCCTCCTCCTGGCCCCCCTCCGGCTCTGGACCCTCATCCTAACCCTTTGAACGCCCATCCTGTTGACCCTGTCCAACCAACGCAGGCGGCTTATATCATTCCGCAGTACAACCCAGCCGCACCCAACTTTGCCCCCCCTCCAACCCAGCAACAACAGTTTACGCCTTTTCAAAATGCCCCACCTCCTGCAGGCTCGAGCAACGCGCCGGCTGAGCAGCCTCATAAAAAGCTCGGATGGAGCGAGCGTTTCAGTAATCTCGGCATGAAGGCTGCGGCTCCCATCAACAGCCTTGCACACAAGCTCGGTAGCCAGAGTTTCCTGCCAGAGACACTCGACAAGGAATGTGAAAAGGCGAGCTCCATTATTAGAACATTTTGCAGTAAGTTGATCGAACCAATCATGACGTCAACAAGGGCGCGAGCTTAACCATGAGATAGAAAAGGGAGTCTACGCGGACCCCGGCTCTGGCCAACTTCCTACTTCAACCGATCCCAAGGCCACCGAGACAAACGATGCCGTGATTGATCCAACAAAGAACAAGCCCAAAGATCGTGTCTTGGTGACGATCCCACCCAAGGTCATCTCCAAAGCCGTAGGCCTAGCCATTTTTACCACGCTTCGTGCAGGATTCAATGTCTCGGGTGCGCTGGGTTCGGGTATCTTGATTGCTCGTCTGGCCGACGGATCGTGGGGGCCTCCCTCCGCCATTCAGGTGCTGTCAGTAGGAGGCGGCTTTTCGATTGGGCTGGACATTTACGATTGTGTCTGCGTCATCAACAGTCGCGAGGCGCTTGCAGCCTTCACCAAGACCCGCGTTGGCCTGGGCACGGATCTTGCCGTGGTGGCTGGTCCGTATGGGGCCGGAGGAGCCGTCGAGTTCGGAGCGGCGGTGGAAAACCGTGAGGGCCGAAAGGGCAAGGAAAAAGACGCGGCGACGCCAGAGACGACGGATCAAACGCTCAAGCCTGAGGCTGACAAAAGCCAGCGTCGCAGCCTGAGTGCCAGCTCGCTCAAACCCGTCTTTTCGTACGTCAAGTCACGCGGGTTTTATGCAGGCATTCAGATCGACGGCACGGTGGTGGTGGAGCGCAAGGATGCCAACACGGCGTTTTACGGTGACCGTGTCCCTGTGGAAAGGATCCTGAAGGGTGAGGTACCACCCCAGGGACCCTCCGGAATGTGGCCTACGGGAGCGCGTGGTCTCTTGGAGACTTTGAAGGGAGCCGAGGCCGGGATGCTGAGGGAGAAGGAAAAGGATGGGGATAGGGAGCAAGGAGCCCCTGTAGCTGGACCGAGCACAGGAGAGCAGCCCCCGACGTACGTAGAAGATGGGATCCAGCGTCCTGGGGTGGGAGACCACAAGTACAGGTAGTGAGGGGGGCACAGTTGATATATGACAGTGGTGGTGTGGGCGGCTACGATGATTATGGCTTTTGATTTCATTTATTTACATGTAATTCAAGCAACGACTGATCAAGATATGGCAATCCTAGGTGCAGCGACTGTGAAAAGGTGAGAGGGCGATACCACCCAACTTGACTGATACTGATGCAGATGCGGCCCGTTTCAGGACCTGGGTGATCCCCTGACATGCAATTCTCGGTGGGTGACGTAGACGCTCAAATACTACCGACAACTCACGTTACAGGAGAGGGAGGGGGTGGGCTTAGGCCCAGGGGGGATGGGGCCGGTGGTAGAGTGATGGCCAACGAGCGGGCATAGTGAATGTAGCGGGTTGAAGATCGCCACTATTTTGAGCCAGATGGGCCGGCTTGACGCTTGAGTGCGATGCTCGATCACAATTTATGCTTGCGGTTATGGCGATGTGCAGCCAAAAAAAAAGGAGATGATGACCTGGCTGGCCATGATGTCAGGAGGCAAGGGTCCCAGTCGGTTTCGGGCGTCTATTGAGAGCCAGACAGATGTGAGTGGATCGAGTACCGATGGCGCGTCAAGTTGAACTAAAAACGCTGCTGACCCAGTGTTTGAACGGCCGTTGAGAAGCCACGGGTTGCCCGCTCATATGCGGGTGGTGCTATGCTTTTTTTTTTTTTTTTTTTTTTTTTTTGGGGGGGGGGGGAAGGGGTTTGCCCCTGCCAACGCCCCAGCTTGATGCTGACCCAACGCTGGCTCAACGGCTGGCTTGTGGCGTCCTGGAGGCACAGCACTCTCTGTATGTACCACGATCTACAGGCGCCACTTCTTTTTCATAGTTTTTCTGGCTACCAATGACAGGATGCAAATGTCTCTGGCCCACGTCAGCAAACGGAAGCAAGGTGCCGCTTGAGCTTAGGGTTGTTTGCAGGCCCCACGAAGGCATGGAGGGGAGCTAAACGGATGGGGATGCAGTAGACGCGTGGTTCCGTTTTGAGGCAGCATGTCACTCGCGGCAGCCCTTTTGCTCGCGCTGGTGTTAGCTGGGAAGATGAGGCGATGGAGGGAGGGGGCACTACACATCCGACCACGCCTCTCCTCCGTCTCAAGCCTGTTCTCGGCTGCAGCGCCGAGCAGCAAAGGGAAAATAAGCTATTGCCCGAACCTTTGGCTTGTCACGGATGTATTGAATGGTTTATCATGATATTCTTGAAACGCGACGCTGTAACTTTTGCTACACTGCCGCTGTGCCGCCGCCGCAAAGAAAGGCCTCCAATCGGGTTATTCCTGTTCTCCATTCTGGAAGCACTCCGAGGGCGCTTGGATGTCCCTTTGGGTGCTGCATGGCCGCGTTTCACATCCCCACGTTCCTTGCCTCCCATTGATGAGCCCCCCTGTAAACGGGCGACTTAGTGAATGCTTGTTAGCTTTATAACCTGCGCGTCGTCAGGGGGGAACTGTCGTTTCTCTCCGTGCGCGCCTCGTCTTGGCTTCGCCTTGGCTACGAGCAACCCCACTGCAACTCCACCCATGATGTTCTGCTTCGCTTTTTTCATCCTTCTCGTCAGTGCCAATCTGGTCACCAATGGCGTACTGCCGTCGTGTCTGCGTGCGTGTGTATGTGTCCTCCCCAAGACAATTATGGACCCCGACTGAACCTAGCCAAGGGCTCACCCCATCTTGTGCCGCCGCGCGCGGAATGCGATCTGGCATGAGTCTCAACTAACGGGGCATGCACTGTGCTGTCTGTGGTATGTGGCCCACCGTGACAAACATCTGATATGTATACCCAGGTGCTCCTCCAAAGGGGACCGTAAAAAAGTCTGGCACATCCCCATGTCACAGCTTCTCCAGCCCAGGGGTTCAAAGACTATCATTTTCGGCTCCTCCCTTTTCTTTCTCTTCCTCCTCCCAAACCTCCCCCCGCCCCAAAAAAAAGCTGAACCGCATCCTCCCTCTTCTCTTTCCCTTTGTTGTCGTTGTTTCAAGCAATCCAGCAAGGCCTGGACGCCTGTTTTAGCCCTTTGATTCCATTGCTTGCTCGTGTGTTTCAATTGATCCGCATCCCCCTGACAGCCTTGGCAATTGCTCGACTTTTTATTTATCCTTACCTCTTCTTGGTCTGCGGGCAGACTGGCCGGGGCTGCGAGCGCTTGTCTTGGCCCGACTTTCTTGACCACCTTCCACGCTGCTTGCTTCAACCTCTGGTCACGGTCGCTGTCACAATGGGTGCCAGATTAAAGACGCCGATTCGTCTCAACATGAGGCACCCCCTCAGCAGGGCGATGGTATTTTCCATTTGCATGCTGTTCTTCTTGTCGTTAATGCTGCGACCCGAGTCTTCATTTGTTGGTAGGCGGCTGTTTGGCGCGTCCAGGGACAGGAAGATCAAACACATCAACGAAATCGTGGCCCTCGACGACGACCCTCTGTCCCCGAGTCCCTTCATGGATGTTGAGCTCGAACCCATCAGCACACACGAGATGGATTGCACCATTGACGCTACCCACCTCGCCGAGCTTCGCAAGCGTCATGACTTGTCTTACACGGTGCAGTACCTGAAGCGCTACGTGCGCTTCAAGCGCACCGACGGCCTCGAGCGTGCGGGCATGACCAAGGTCAACCAGACCTTGGTCTCTGGTAAGTTGAAGACGGTCCAGGTCGGTCGCAAGTACCAGAAGGAGTCGTGCCCCGAGCCCCTCGAGCTACCTGTTCCCAAATCGGGCTTCCCCGCCACCGTCAATGCATCCGACTTTATCTTTGGCGTCTCGACTAGCTACGAGCGCTTCATGAACCCAGACACTACACCTATCGGCGAATGGATCTACTGGCTCACCGACAGCCACGGCCACACCAACGGCGCCCACCTGGTGCTGATGCTCATTGACGCGACCGATCATCAGCTCCAAGAGGTGGCTAATTTGCTGGGTGACGTCGGCATCAATGTTGACGTTTTCCACTCCGACTCGGGTACCGAAATGGCTGTTCGATATGTGACGCTTGTTCCCACCCTCTTCACCCACCGCGAAGCCTCGAGGAAGAAGTGGCTTGTGACCTGCGACGACGACACTTTCTTTCCGAGCATGCACGGCCTGATCGACAAACTTAAGACGTACGACGCCGACCGACCCATGTATATTGGAACGCTCTCCGAAGACGCCGGGGCTGTTGAGCGCCATGGATCCCAGGCCTTCGGTGGTGCTGGTGTGTTCCTCTCTCTTCCACTGGCTGAGAAGATCGCTGAACACTACGAGGACTGCGTCAGCCAGAAGAGTATTCACAAGGCGAACTCGGGTTGGGGTGCACAGGGCGATATCCTCCTCCGCAACTGTATCTACGGCCACACCGACACACGCCTGACCAACCTCTGGGATCTTTGGCAGCTCGACTTCCTGGGCGACCCCAGCGGGTTCTACGAATGGGGCCACAAGCCCCTCTCTCTGCACCACTACCGTGGCCGAGGCTGGCATCTATCGCGCCCCGTTGCCATGACCAAGATTGCCCACACGTGCGGCGAGGACTGCACCATGCTCCGGTTTAGCACCCGTGACAACTTTGTCGTATCCGGTTACTCGGTTGCTCAGTATCCGGAGGGCATGAACTTTGACTACCGCCAGATGGAAGCCACTCTGTGGGCCCCAGCCCCAAACCGCGGCTGGAATTTTGACTATATGTTTGGACCACAGCGCCCGTCGCTGCACAAGACGGGTCGTAAGATGGCCTGGGAGCTTAAGGAGTCGGAGGTTAACTCGGACGGTTCCGTGATCCAGACCTACATTCGCCACAAGCACGATGACCGCTGGGTTGGCAAGGACGAGAAGCCGATGAGCAAAGTGGATGGGGTCATCGAGTTGGTGTGGATCCCTTCATAAAATGGAAGTAAAAGGGCTGGCATACTACGTCCCAGTGATAATTTTTTGTTTCAAAGAAAGCAGGAGTTTATGGCGTTTTTTCTGAGGGGAATACTAGGATCTGAGGAACGTGGAATGATACCAGGGCTCGCTGGAACTATTTAAAGCTACGTTCACTTGTCGTCAACATGTCATTGATAGAATCATATTACTGGGGGCATTTGAGACAGATTATAATGTTCATCTAACAAATTGATGAACCAGTGAAATAAAGGTTGCTCGTTAAAATAAATCAATTGGACCCTTATTTATGGCTGTGTTTGGATTGCGTCAACAATAATTAATCCGCCTCACAGCGCCAAGCCATACAGTGGGGCTCTTGCGCAAAAGACCTGTGCCTTTGACGATTTGCAAGGTGCTCGAAAGTCGGGACGTTGGGATTTGTGGCGTAGCTAGCAGGCTTGTGAGCTTAATTGATCCATGTCAATGATGTGATTCTCTTGTGCCGTTTAGAACTCAATGCCCTGTGTAGCTTTGTATATTTTCCTCAGGTGTAGTCCGCTAACGTGGATCTTTGGGCCATTTGAGACAATGAGTGAGCCCGAATCCCGCCTTGCGCACACGTATTGTTTTTTAAGGAGCCGTTCTTTTCTTTCATAATTCCCTCTTCCGCCCATTCCCTGGTTCATTCTTCTCTCTGAAATGTTTTTTGAGGCCATTCTTCAGGACGCAATCTATGTGAGGGTTTGGGTTGCCTCGCGGCCGAATCCAGCTAGCATGTCCCGCTTAGTCATCACCCCACTGCCTCTGCCCCGCCAACGCCACTTGGGTCGCCCAACATGGATGGCGATGGCGATGGCATGGCACCCGCGCAAATGAAGTCATCGCTGCTGTCTTCCATCAGCTCTCCCACTTTGAGGCGCAAGCAGCCATGTCCTCGTAGGCGCGCACACACCGAGAGGCAAAGCATCGCTGACAATGAAGTCTCTAGAAATATACTTGCGTTGCCGTTCCGCAAGTCCGGGCAGCTGTCGCTTGCTTCGACGATCCGACAATACATCAACACCAAATATGATCAGCACCCAGACATGTTCAAGCATGACCTAGAGGTCATTGATGCGTTGCGCCGAGATGCTGTGAACGTGAGAGAACCTCATGCCAGCGGTATAAAGAAGCTCCAGGCATATGCCGCCCAGCTTGTATGGGTCGGGGGCAAGTTTCCGATCGATGTGAGCTAAGAAGGAGACATGTCGTGTGCAGCGAGCTGATCGGACCAGATTGGAGCAGATTTTTCCTGGTACCCTGCCCTAGGATACAATATCGATCGGCCGATGGTGCGAAACAACCTGAAATACGAACTTATGAACGTCCTCTTCAATCTCGCCGCACTGTATTCTCAACTCGGCTTGAATACTCCTGGGGGATCGACAGACGGTTTCAAAACCGCTGCCAATTATTTTTCCTGGGCAGCTGGCGTCATGACACATATGAAGAACGAGATCCTGCCAGAGCTGCGCATGTCGGATCCCCCTGAAGACATGGACAATGATACTCTTGAATCTCTCATTCAGCTGATGCTTGCTCAGAGCCAGGAGTGTTTCTGGCAAAAGGCCGTTATGGACGGATATAAGGATGCCTCAATCGCAAAGCTCGCCGCTCGTGTTTCAGACCTGTATAACCTTGCAGGAGAGTCCGCAGTAAAGAGCGAGGCCATTAGCAGCGCATGGATTCATCATATGAGCGCAAAACACCATCATTTCGCCGCCGCTGCACAGTACCGAGCCGCATGCGATTGCCTAGAGAAGCGCAAGTATGGCGAAGAAGTCGCTCGTCTAAAAGATGCCGTGGCTTGTGTTTCAGAGGGAATAAAAGAGGCAAAGAATAACTCCGTCAGCCGGGTAGTGGCTGATGAGCTTAATGCGCTGAAGCGAAAGGTTGAGGAAGACCTCAAGAGAGCTGAAAAAGACAATGATCTCATCTACCTCAGTAAGGGCCCATCGTATCTAGTAGAGAGAAGATGCACTAACAAAACAGATGCTGTCCCACCCAAGTCGGAACTTAAACTCCTCGACCGAGCAAATATGGCAGTGGCCCGAGTCCCGCCGCATGTCGCCAACCCATTCGAGTACTTTGGCGACCGCGCCGAATTCGGACCAGCTTTGTTCTCTCGATTAGTACCATTCTCGGTTCATGTTGCCATTTCCATCTATGAAGAACGTCGCGACCGTCTCATCAACCAGAATATAATTCAGGAACTCGAAAAGCTTACAGATAAGATCCACGAGCTGTTGGCTTCGCTTGGCCTTCCCGGATCGCTCCAGGCCCTTGAAAAACCTCTTGGATTGCCTCCAAGCCTAGTCCAACACGCAGAAGAGATTCGACAAGCCGATGCCATCGGACGAGTACACAGAAGCTTCGCAGATATTGACAAACTCCGTTCAGCTGACCTGGCCATTTTTGAGGAGGGAACCGCAGCTCTAGCTTCGGAAGAAGAAGAGGACCAGGCACTCAGACTGAAGTATGGTACAGCGCGATGGATCAGGCCAGAAAGTCGACAAGAACCCCAGGGTGGGAAGCTGTGGGAACATGCCACCGAAATTAATGGGTATTTTTCGAGTAGCATCAGCAGCGACTCGGTCGTTAGAGAAAAATTCGGCACTATCCAAGACTTACTCGCCATTCTTTCCGGGACAGACCGTGGGCTAATGGACTATGTGCCGTCCAGCCGTCGAATGGACATACCCGAATCTCTCAAGCCCGTGATAGGGAGGCTAAGAGGCGCATACAATGATGTGTTGCGGCTTGAGAGCCGTCGACGAAAAAAGGTAGAAAATTTGCGGGAAAATGCACGCCGTGACGATATCAAACCCGACATACTCAAGGAAGCCGCTCGACTAGAGCGTGCTTATCCCACGACAGCCTTGGTGCCGGCTCATTTTGAAGACTTTTTTGAGAAACGCCTTGACCAACTTTATGAACCTGAGCTAGATGCCATCGACAAAGAAGCTCAGGACCAGGAGCGTATCCTCGCAGAGGTTCAGCGCATCGACAGAGAATTCGAATCCCAAAAACGACAAATGGGCGATCGTGGCAATCGAGAGCGGGAAACTGCTCTACAACGGCTAGACAATGCCTATTTTAAGTACAAGGAAATTGTCAACAACCTCGAGGTCGGTCGCAAGTTTTACAACGATCTCAATAAAATTGTTGGCCAGGGCTTCCGCGATGTAGTGCGTGGTTGGGTCGCACAACGGCGGATGGAGGCAAGGGCCTTGGAAGAGTGAGTTTACTACCTATGAACATGGTGAATTTAGACTAATATGAGCAAGGGAAATAAACATGCCCCCCTTGTCAAGCCTCAGCATCTCCCACAACCCTCCTCCTCCAGAGGCTCTCGCGCCCCAGGAAAACTACGCCGACAAGCCGAGCGCTCCCCAGCGGCCGACTCAAAATTTTGCAGAGGCGAACATTCAGTCCTGGGCGGATGAACCGGTGCAGCAACCGAGGCCAGTGCAGCCTCAAAATCCGATGGGAGGCATGTGGACTCCCAACATGGGAATCAAGTTTGGAAGCCCAGGGCCGACTGGAGGCCAAGGATCTGCCTCGGGAACTTGGAACCCTAATTCGGGCATCAAGTTTGGCTGACATAGAAAGCACGCGGCCAGAGGGGTTTCATATCTTGGTTCCATACACAAAAGCAGCGTGTTCGATCAAAAGCCTGCAAATTAAGACCTGGGAACATTCACAAATGAGGCGCCAGGTTATCATAGCTGGGTACAATATACACTTTCATTACAGTCTTGTCGATTTATTGTTCACTGCACTGATTCATGTTGAATAATACACGCCTGGTCAAGTTGAAACCCATGGTGTAACAAGAACCTTGGCAAACTCGCTAGTCTGGCAAATCCCCAAGCAAGAACAAAGACCGAGGATGAAGCCGTTTCTCACCATCATCAACATCAATAGAAGCCTCGTTCTATCACTGCCGAACCTTGATGCGCACCACTAATCCCCATCCAGTTCTGCTCTCCCATAGGCCCATTTCGTTTTCCTTCCTAAATGTGACCTCTTCTGCCCTGGCAGTCATTGAGACTGGCTCTTCATCTGTGTGGGGAGCTGGCGGGGGCAGGGACGGGGGTTTGGCAATCGATTCGGAGTTTCTCCTAAACAATCCCCATCCTGGCTTTTTGGCCTGTTTCGGTGGTTCGACGATATGTTGAGACGAAGGCTTGACCTTCCGAGGTCGGTCTGGTTGTAAATATTTGGCCAGGCGGAAAGCCATGTCGTCATCAGACCACCAGAGAGACGCTCTAGGGGAGGCTTCGGTTTCATCTTCCCACCTGCCCCACTCGTCAAATGGTTGCTCTCGAGATGATGGAATCGATGTGCTCTGCTTGAAATCTCCCTTTGCCCTAACCTCCTGAACTTTGACAATGGTGCATACGCGATGCTCGTCGCTGGAGGTCCAACCGTCCCCCACTTCATCTGCTGGAACCATGATTATTTCCATTTGGCTTAAAGGTGGCTCTCTCGCGGCCATTCTGTAAATCATATCCTCGATGTGAGGAGTGACGAGAGCCAGGATTTCGCCGTCTCTCCGTTCACGTTCTGAAGCTCGTGCTGCGCGAGCAGATGCAATGCGAGCAGGGAGGTTCCTTAGATGGGATGATAACAGGGAGGCGACATCTTGAAGTGAGGGGTTTGTTGAGGTGTATGGAGGGGGAAGCTCCTCTGGCTGAAGGTCGACGACGCCGTCCGGCTTTGACATGGTGGTGCTGCTGAGGTTGATGTTGATGTTGGTATAATAATAACATTCACCAGCAATGGCAAAGTGCAGCAAGAGACCACGATGAGAGTGTATGTAAGCCAGGATGATGTAAATGGGCCAAGAATCCTTTCTTCTATGCCAAGACCAGGCTTACTCCCGAGCTCGTGATACTGTGGTTTAGATAAGTCATTTGGCCTATGAAAGACTCACGGCAAAAGGTGGCTTGTCAGCTGCAGGTGTCGAGGTGGGGTGAGTGGGGCGCAGCAGAACAAGGTGCAATTTCCACTAAACGTGCAGACTACGGATGGATGCAAGGCGTTTTGCACTCCAAGTGTAAAAAAACAGGCATTGTTTACGCAGTCGCCCGTTGGTTGGTACTTTGCGCGGGCAGTGGCCAAGGCTAGAACCATTCAGCTGGGCACGTGGTGATGCGTGATTTGAATGCGTGCCCGGCCACGTCGGTCGGCGAGGGAGTTTGCCATGGCCTGTGTTGTAGTTCAGCTGGACCCTCTAGGGGGGTCTACGTTTAGGGGCCTCTGGGACCTCTAGGGAGCTAGGAACCATTGTAGCAGGGCGATGCACCCCCTGCGTCTGGAGACACCGATCCTCCACACGCGACCAAAGTGTCTCCAAACACGGGTTTAAACTTGAATGTGCATTTTCCGTGGACATTGAATGCATCTCATATGCACATGCAATGCAAGCCTGCATCTTGTTCCAGTTGGGTATCCAGTGCGACAGCTGCGCGGAGCTGATGGCCAGGCCAGGCCAGGCCAGACCCGGCCCAGCTCCCAGCTCCCAGCTCGGACCTGGGCCACAATATAATTTAGGCCGCTAGACGCCAGCGTTCGGATGCCCATGCCGAACGGAACACTTGCCAAGCCAATGGATCAGCTTTCAGGCAAGACTGAGTTTGGCGAGGCAATGCGGCGATCATAAGGGTTCTGCTCCTCCTGCCTGGGCTGAAGGATCCCCATGACATCACTGCAAGGTTAGAAATGCCTCTGGCTATCTCCAGAGCGTTTCCAGAACCGTGGCCGTGTTGGTTCCTAATGGAGCCCCCAGTGCGCCGCTAAATGCTGCGCTGCCACCGCCCCCCCAAGGCACATTTGGCCTATGGCGATGCACCAAGGTAGTAAGGCAGCCAGGTACACAAGCGCACGTCTCATGAGGGGAAAGGTCAATAAAAGGGCGAGGTTCCGTCCCGTTTTTGCTTTAAACCACATACCGGACTTCTTTCAGGTTTCAACCTCGGAGTACGTTCACAAGTCAACATCTTACCGCCTATCAGCTCTGCTCTCCCTTCTCTATCCGTCACGTTCTTTCATTAACCGATTCTTCAACAATCTACCGCCGCCATGTCGTACAAAATTTCCGCTCCCGATGAGTACCTTGCCATCACTGGCATGGGCGTCCAGACCGTCAAGATCACCAAGGCGGCCTGGGTTTGGCCCTTGCAGCGATGCACCCGCTTCAGGTAACCCCCGCATTTTTCGTATAGCTTCGGATACAGGATAGGACTAACACGGATGTGAATCTAGTGTCCAGCCCCATGATTATGCCATGGATCTCCAGGCAATGACAAAGGAAAAACTTCAGTTCTCCCTGCCAGTAGTGTTCACCGTTGGTCCCGATGTGAACCAGCGGGGAGCCAACACAGCCGATCAAGACCACACTGGAGAGGATGAAGCCGGAGCGACAGATCGGGGTGACGCCCTGATGAAGTACGCCATGCTTTTGGCTGACTCGGACAGCTCAAAGCGCTCAGAGCAACGCGAGCACGTGGAGAACATTGTCAAAGGTATCATCGAAGGTGAGACCCGCGTTCTGGTCTCCAGCATGACCATGGAGGAGATCTTCACTGAGCGAGAGGTCTTCAAGAAGCGAATCTTCCACAACATACAGGAAGAGCTCGACCAGTTTGGTCTAAAGATCTACAACGCCAACGTGAAGGAGCTCAAGGATGCACCCAACTCTGTATACTTTGCGTCCTTGTCTCGAAAGGCCCACGAAGGTGCCACCAACCAGGCCCGTATTGATGTTGCCGAGGCCCAACTCCGTGGAAACGTCGGGGAGGCCAAGAGAAAGGGCGAGCAGGAACGAGAGATTGCAAAGATCAACGCAGAGACGGCTGTTCAGAAAACGGAGCGAGACATTGAGCGCGCCCAGGCCGAGGCCACTTTGGAGACAAAACGAACCGCCCTGAACCGTGACGTCGACATTGCAAAGGTCACTGCCCAGCGTGTCCTCGAGTCCAAGGATGAGGATCTCAAGAAAGAGGTCGAACTAAAGCGCGCCGCCGCCGAGATTGAGCGTCTTCGTGCCACCGACCTCGTCAAGGCCACCATTGCCCGCGAGAGCAAGCAGCAGGCTGCCGACGCTGCCGCCTACGAGATTGAAGCTGACGCCCGCGCCAACCAGGAGGCCAGCCAACGCAAGGCCGATGCCGCCGCCTACCAAACCAAGATCCACGCCGATGCGCAGGCTGACGCAAACTTCAACGCAACCACCAAGAACACTGATGCCGCCGCCTACAAGACGCGAAACGACGCCGAGGCTTGGAACTACGCAGCTCAGCAGCGCGCCGAGGCCGAGCTCGCTGCCAAGCTCAAGGAGGCTGAGGGTATCTCCGCCATGGCTGAAGCCTACGGCAAGATGGCACAGGCCTTTGGTGGCCCTGCCGGCCTGCTCCAGTACATGATGATCGAGAAGGGCACCTACGTCGAGCTGGCCAAGGCCAACGCCGCTGCCATCAAGGGCCTGGAACCCAAGATCAGCGTCTGGAATACTGGCAACCAGGGCCAGGGCAGCGACGCCGCCGACACGATGCGCAACGTTTACCAGATGTTGCCTCCGCTTATGAGTACCATCAACGAGCAGACCGGCATCACCCTTCCCGAGTGGCAATTCGGACGCCTTAATGCGGGGGTGCAGGCTGTAAACCAGGAGGGCAAGGTGAATGGCACCAAGTAGTCCCTGGATTCTTTCTCTACCCCGATGATGGTTTCTTAGATTTGATCCTTCTAACCCTTTTTTTTCTTTTGTTATTCATTGTACCAACATCCTTTTCTTTGTCAAACTGCACGATACCTATTTGGAGTTTGATGGTTTAAATCAAAGTGACTCAATTTTCAAGTCATTGATGTAGATTGACGGAAATTAATACACGATAATATCTACTATCTTGCGCATTTTACGTGATAAGATTCGATTTAGAAACAACACATTCTTGACTTGCAAAAGAGAGGCCAAGACACCAACCACAACATCGCCTCAGAGCGAAGACCCAGGCAATTACATTTCTCATCAGGCTATTAATCGGCTAATAAAGGTTTTAGGCCGTATAACTCGTTCATATGGGTGCTTCCGACCCAGATTCGACTGCACAATACTCTCTTCGATAAGAATTTTATGAGCACCTCTGTAGAACTACCCCAGCAATCCATGATGCTTAACTCATACCCACAATTTTTTTTTGACAATGAGAGCTTCACCGGCCAACCCCAGCCATGCATGTCTGATACTGGCACAAAATTCGCCAACAGTTGTGCACAGTTGAGCATCCATACACCAACCCAGCAGCTTCCTCGGCGCTATGCCCTTCTCAGTTTCAGCAGCAGTGAATCACAGTCACTACATCTGTGATTGTGTCGCCTAGAAACGTTGTGCAAAATACTGTCCCTTCGTTTATTATTTTTTTTTTCCTGAATTCTTCACCGGCATCATCTTCCCATCTGCGCCCGAAGTGTTGTGCAGGTTGAGTCATTCGCCGCTCACGATCGCCTCATCCCACGTGCATAAAAACACGTTACTACCCGGCTTTACCATCTCCACATACTTCGCTTTTGACAGAAAGAAGAAAACGAACAAGATTTTTTTTTTTACAGCATGGCTTCCTATAACGTCCTCGTTACCGGCTCGTCCGGACATCTTGGGACCGCTCTGATGCTCTCGCTGCCCAATATGGGCTTCTCTCCCATTGGCATTGACATTCTTGCCTCTGATCAAACGCATTATGTTGGTTCTATTGCGGATCGAGAGTTAGTAGCCTCAATCCTGCGAAACAACCCCATTCGGCACGTCGTCCATGCGGCCACCCTCCACAAGCCGCATATCTGCAGCCATTCCAAGCAGGATTTTGTCGACACCAACATCACCGGCACTTTGGTGCTCCTAGAAGAGGCTGCAAAAGTTGAGGAGCTTGAGAGTTTTGTTTTCTTCAGCACCACGAGCACGTTTGGGGCTGCCCTAAGCCCAAAGCCCGGATCCCCCGCTGCCTGGATCAATGAGGCCGTCGTGCCCATCCCCAAGAACGTTTATGGCGCCACAAAGGTTGCCGCCGAAGACATGTGCTTCCTGGTGCACAAGGAGACCAAACTGCCCGTCTTGGTACTACGCACCAGCCGCTTTTTTCCCGAGCAGGACGACGATGAGGACCGACGTGCTGCGCTCGGTGATGACAACTTGAAGGTCCTGGAACTCGCCTACCGCAGATGCGACATTGAGGATATTGTCCGCGCTGCCGTTGCTGCCATGGGCAAGGCCAAGGAGATTGGATGGGGCAAGTACGTTATCAGCGCGCCGCCCCCCTTCAACAACGACCCCGACACGTTGAAGAAGCTCGATAGCAACCCCCGCGAGGTTATGCAGGCCATCGAGCCAGCCTGTGACAAGGTCTTTCGGGACATGGATTGGGGGTTCTTGGCTCGGATTGACCGTGTTTACGACTCCAGCAAGGCCGTTCGTGACTTGGGGTGGAAACCCGTGTACACGTTCGGCAAGGTGGTGCAACTCATCGGTCAAGGAAAGTCGTGGAAGAGCGAGCTGACTGCTCAAGTTGGCAAGAGAGGATACCATGCGGTCTCCACGGGTGTTTATACAGTTCGATGAATTTGTACATGGCTCTATAGACGTATGGTGCGGTTTGCGCCATCAGTTCTCCTTAAAATCCTAAGAATTCCTGTCTGCCTTGTTCCCTGAGCACACTGTGCACCGTCTGTAGCACCTTGCCATGCAGGTCAGCTGGCGCAGCAACAAATCCAAAGTTTGCACTCATCTTCCTCCCAGCCGACAGGTCGATGGGGTTGCCCCGTACATCGCTGATCTTCCCACCAGCTTCTTCGTACAGCAACATGGCTCCTGCATGGTCCCATGCCTTTGCGTATCGGTCTTTGCGCTTGTAAACCCAGACCGTCGTGTTGCCAAGTCCCATAGCAAGCACAGCCCATCGTAGAACCCAAGGCACTAGGTCGCAGCCAGGGAACTCGGCTCCAAGCCGCTCTGCGACGACTTCGTGGACACCATCGAGGGCAGAGTCGACAATGTTAGCGCAGGTGACAAAGCGGACGTCTTGGCCTTCGACATGACGAGCCAGCTTTCTAAGCTTAGGTTCAAGTCCATCTAGAGGGCGAATATACGCGCCATGGTCTCTAGCAGCGAACAGGATGCATCCTTGTCCCGTTGCGTCAATATTCTCGTTCCGCAGCGGTGTCGTTGCCTCCAGTGACATGTTAGGAGCAGCCACAATACCAGCCACCTGCTGACCGTCCAACAACAATCCCACGTTGATGGCGTAGAGCTCGCCCCTGACGTATGTCTTTGTGCCGTCGATGGGGTCGAAGACCCAGGTGCGTCCAGATCCCTTGCCCCCAGGGCTGCTCGAGCCACACTCGTCAATCAGATCGCACATCTGCTCTTGGGTGGAAGGGAGCTTGCAGCCGCTGCCGCCGACCCTGGATAACAATTCCCACACTCGCTCCAGCAACACCGGGTTTTTTCTCAGGTCTGAAGCGTCTTCCTCGCCGACCACTCTGTCGTTGGGGAACGCATCCTTGATGGTGGCAGTGAGCAAGGCCTGCACAGCGAAATCGGCCACCGTGACAGGGCTCAGGTCCTCTTTCTCGATGACGCCCTTGTCTTCAGAGGACACAATCGACTGGCTTAGCTGAGCTGCATTTTGCAATGCCCCAATGGCGACGGCCAATTCTCGTGCATACGGGCTGTCCATCTTTGTAGGGTAGGCAACTGGGGGTGGGTTGTGTCAAGATCCAAAACTCAGAAGTGCCACGGCGCTAAAAGTGGATAAGTACAGAGCACATCCTCCCACTCAACACAAAGCACCCAACCTACTCGCTGGCAACATCGGCACACATGGCGAAGAAATCAGTCACCTTCAACCCGACCGTTGTCGCCTTGACGGGCGTCCCGTTCAGATTCAAACCCGTGATTTTCAAAATCTCCAGGACACTGCGTTGCCGTCCCGGGACAGTGTTTTCCGTCAGGCGAATCGACGGGGTAATTTCAGGGCGACCAAGATCAAGGGTGATTCGCCTGCTTCTTGGTGACGGAGAGCTGTGCATCCAAGCCCTCCTAGCCCCCGATCTGCATGACCTGGCGCTTTCAGGGGAGCTTTCCGCTGGGCAATACATTCGGTGCGACGACGTGGAGGTCGCACAGTACCAGCCCGAGCCTGGCAAGGCTATTTGCTTAATTGTACGCGACCTGGCCATTGTCGCATGGGACGCGAGGTTCAAGGGCCTGAGGTTTACTGGAGACCGGCCGAGACGTCCCCCCCATACACGCACCACTAGACGCACCACCAGACGCAGCGCGACACGCCCTGCCAAACGGAAGCGCCAGCCTGACCCCGAGCCTGATGCATCTCAAGACAATGACGAGGAAGACGACGCATTTGAGACGCTCGAATACCCCAAAAAGCCCAAACCCCTCGATAGCCAAAAGACGAAGCCCCCAAGTGACCTGCCCATTTCTCTCGCCCGAGACTGGCACGACCGCCAGACACCGCTCAAGCTGACCCCGCTGTGCTCGATACCCCATCTGCCTTACGTCCAGAATTGGTCCTGCAACGTCCTGGCCGTCGTTGCATCCCTCTCCCCAGTGGAGCCATCAAATCTTGCCCCGCACAAGCAGCGCACGGCACGGCTCGCTGGTCCGTCAACAACCAAGCAGGTGCATTTGACGGTGTTTCTCGACCCCGACAACTTTTCTCCCCAGGTCGGGAGTGTGGTGCTTCTTGTTGGTGTCAAGAACCATCGTTTTGACGGCGGGAGCCTGAAAAAGTACGCCAGTGACAGCAACCAAGGCCAGTGGTGGTTTGAGAACCCGACCGACCTTGGCTGGTGTGATGTTGCAGGTATCAAGAGTTGGTGGACAGAAAGACCAGCAGAAGTTAGCGAATGACGAGAAGCTGAACCGTCTTTCACATTTGTTGCTTATTTTCGAACTAAATGGCTGCTTCAATGAGTTCCCCGGCAATCTCTCGTGAGAGAAGAGCCGAGCTGGACGCATTTCTTTCTGGTCTATCTTCAGCAGAGCTTGTATATGTGCGACAGAAAATCAAGCACATCGACTCCCTGTTCGCCGGTCTAGAGAACCTTCCACCTGAGCTCATCTGTAACATCATGGCGCACATAGATCTATCTACTTTTTTGAATTGCCGACTGGTGTCGAAAGCGTGGACCACAACTTGGTCGCAAGAGGCGGTTGTTACATTTATATGCAGACATCTATCCCCTGGATTGCTAAATGCATATCCCTCGGAGAACCCGAAGAAACTCCTCCTTGATGAGCTTAGGATACAAAAGCGACAAAGCAGCGTCAGCCATCTTCAACCCAAACGGCTCCCCTGGGATATGAACTGGGACACATCCGAGTTCACGAATGTGTTGCCTAGGCCTGTGTCATTACACCCCCGAGAATCTCAGCTTACATTTGTTCAATATAAATTGTGCTACGCCGATGACAACGTGGCATGGCAACCTCGTCGAGATTTGGTCATTGTCGATAACCTACGTACACATCAACGCCATCGTGTCGCTCTTGCTAGTTTAAAGCCAAGATTCTCATACCAATTAGCGGCAGTGAGTAGTCAGCTAATCGCCTTGTTTGCAACACAAGGCCAGCAGACCTCCAATATAATGTAATGCCCATAGAGTCCTTTAAGCGCGCCGACTAAGCTCATTTATCCATAGACACGTCTGGCACCTTCAAGACAGGCGGTTCAAAATCGTCCACCTCCCTAACGCGGCTCAGGAGTGTTATGCTTCTGACGATCGGATTGCCATAGTTACAGCGACTGGTCAAATTATTCTCTGGAGCTGGAGTGGGATAGCGATCCAGCAAAACCTCAGCGCTGTTGATGACCGACCAGGACATGCCATGGTAATCGGACCGGCCGTTCTGTTTGACTCAAATGATACTGAGTCGGTTTATGCCGTTTGGCACCATACTCCGGCGCTTCATGGTAAGTACAATCGGGTACACTTTCGGGCTTCAGCTAAGCAAAACACACAGGCGGAAGGCCCATTTCTACGTTTTTAGTTGCGCAGCTCAGGGATGGACATGTTGTTTGGCAATCGAAGGCTTCTCTCAGAAGCCCGCTAGCTGATTGCAGGGACGACTGCGCACATGCTGACAATCTCTTGGTCCGAATTTCTTGTGTCCCTCAAAAAGCAGACAACCATGGATCGTATGCTTTGGGACTTTACAGATTGCAGAGCGAAAAACACACCGCTCCTTCACCGCGACTCATTCACGAGGGCCCATGGGAAATGGGGGACATTGGAGCCGTGACCTTCAACGTTTCGACCAAGGCTTTTTCTCAATATTGGTTCCTATTTTCTGAGCACGAGCCTTTCGTGTGGAACCCCGACGATGTCGGCCTTATGGATTTGTTTGCTGGCCCCACAGCATTTCATCTCTTTGTAGGCGCCTACCTTTGGGACCGGCATCTGCTAGTGTTGTACACTTCCCATGACCCCTTCGATGCGCCTAATCTCATTAAGCTGGAGATTTTGCGGCCAGATCGGTACTACTTCCCGGGATCAGAAGACTATGAAAAACGCAATTTTCCGGACCAGTTGGAAATTACAGACGGAAGCCGGCCCGCTGGAGAAGTGTTTTGGGACGGCGACCGAGTGGTGGCGCCGACTCGCCGCGGCCTTTGGGTCTGCGAGCCTCGTGAGCCCAGCGACACTTGTGACCCCTCGGCCCCTCGAGGCATCCAGCAAGAGCGGGAGGATGGCTTCCCCGATTCCGACGATTTAGATGATTCGGAGCACTACCCCCATTACAAGCCGCTCGAGACCCATTTCCACGTGCGACTGAATCATGGATGAGGACGGTTGAATCATGAGCCGGCCAACTCCGATCAGGGACGTTTTGCCCACGTGACCTTCACGATACGTACCTACCTATGACATGGGCCGGTCGCGCTCATGACTTATCTCGTTGACGTGATCGGCTCTTCTGTTTGACCCTCACCTCCTCTTGTTGGACGCTCTCTGTCAACAGAGACTCTGCCAACAATAATGTCGACACTCGCCGATGAACCCCTCCTCGCGCGACCTGATCCCGACCGTGCATCCCTCTTCAGCTCCAGCTATGCCTCGTCTGACTCCGGTGCCGACCAGTGGCGCCGTACAACGCGCGTTGTCCGCCTAATCTCCTTCATCATGGCGAATCTGTGCGCCCTGAGCGGCGGCTCGCTGGTCGTGTTTTCGCTCTACGCACCTCTCTTTCAGTCTCACCTTCATTATACCCAATTTCAAGTCAACGCCGTGGCCATCGCTGGCTCGATTTCCTTATACCTCCCCATCTCGATTCTCGGCTATATTTGCGATCGAGTCGGAATAACTCCTCTCGCTTTGCTAGCGACTGTATTGTTTGGTGCTGGATACGGAACCGCTGCCGCTGTGTATCGAAAACTAGACCTCCACTATCGCCATGGCGGCGGTCCGGATGTCGACGGCAACTGGTCCCTGCCCTGGATGATGCTGGCATTCGTCTGCATTGGCACTGCTACTTGCTCAATCTATATGGCCTCTGTCTCGTCATGTGCGAAGAACTTTGGCAAAGGAAGATACAGAGGCCTCGCGTTGGCCACGCCTATTGCCTCCTTTGGGCTCAGCCCCATGTGGATCAGCATGCTGGGTGGCAGCAGGATCTTTAGTGAGATCGACTCGGACGGCAATGCCGGCGATCTCGACGTATTCCGATTCTTTGTGTTTCTGGCCGTCATGCACTGCAGCGTCGGTGTGCTCGGCTGTTTGACTCTTAGGATTGTCAACGAGCAAGATCTCATCGAGGAGGCTATCGAAGAGCTGGAGCATAGCGGTCTGTTGGATGGCAGCTCTCTGCTTAGTCGGTCAATGAGCCGGACCATTAGCTACGGGACTGTTGGTGCGGAATCCGAGGGTGGCCAGTCGCTCTTGGATGCGACCAAGGACGAGGATGCCCAGTGGAAGAAAAATTGGGTTCTCAACGCTGAGACTCGTCGATTCCTCAGTGATCGGACAATGTGGCCTTTCGCTTTTGGCTTCCTCCTCATGGTCGGCCCCGGCGAGGCCTTCATTAATAATCTCGGATCGGTTCTCCGCACTCTGACACCGCCGTTGGAACTGGGATTCGGTAACCACAGCTCAGCTGCCACGCATGTCTCAATCTTTGGCGTCACCAGCACCATGGCGCGGCTTCTTATCGGCTCCCTCACTGACATCCTGGCACCATCCCCGCATACCCAGCATCCTCAGGTCACACCTCACCGGTCGAACTCGAATCGCTTTTCTGTGTCCCGAGTTGCCTTTTTACTTTTCTTTGCCTCGTTGCTCTCTATCGGCTTGGTCATTCTCGCATCCGGCGTTGTGCAGAATCACGAAGAGCGGTTTTGGATGGTTTCAGGCTTGGTCGGAGCTGGATATGGCGCCATTTTCAGCCTGACGCCATTGATCGTCACCATTATTTGGGGAGTTGAGAACTTTTCTACAAATTTTGGTATTGTCTGCATGCTTCCTGCAGCTGGGTCAACGTTTTGGGGATTGGTCTATTCTGCCGTCTATCAAGAAGGTGCCCGAACGGGAACCTCGGGCAATGCGGCGCTCTTTTGCTACGGCCAAAAGTGTTACTCGTCCACGTTTTGGGCAGAAGCTGTCACGGTCTGGTTTGGTTGCGGCCTCTTACTTTGGGCTTGGAAGGGTAAGGGAGGTTGGAGCCAGCGGGGCATTATCATTTAGGCGCACAGGGTTGTGTACACAGGTTTAACATGGATTGGATCGGGTGGCGTTATGAATTAAGTTCGCACGATAGATTGAACACCACTTTCATTTTAGAAGCTATTGGATTTTGGGTTTATCAACCGTTGGAGTCTGCCGTTCGCCATTTGCCGTTGAATGTTTGATGTAGGTTTCCCGCGGGGATAAATTCTGATCATACTGCCGGCTGAACTCCTCACCCGACGAACGGCAAACTATCCCGTCGACCCCTCCCATCGGCCTCAGATCAATCCCCGTAGCCAAGACCACGTTCCAGTCTCCCAACCAACCGGCCCACTTCCCCTCGCATTGCGCCGGGCTCAACGCGGGGCTGATAAGGTCCCATTGACGCCGTGAGGTGACGGTCGAAATACTCCACTGGCGATCCAGGAACTGCTGATAATGGTGCACTAGGATCCTTTATCTACGAGGTGACTTGACAACTGGGGCGCGAACAAGATTTGCTCGTAATGTTTTTTTTCAAACCGTCATGGCTGAAGACAAACGCCGTGCGGGCGTGCCCATGTTATGGGTTACAATCCCAGTGCTCCTCTTCGCGATATTCACTGGCTACGACAGCATTGCGGCAAGGTCAAAAAGTAGCAGCGTTGCTTTTCCGTCGGTTACAATTCGCCAGGGGACAATTGTTGGTCGCATGATTGATGATGAATTCTCCAAGCCACTCGAAGGGTTCATGGGTATTCCATATGCCATTCCGCCCGTGGGAGAACGGCGGTTTCTCCCTGCAGAGACAGTCCCTTCGTCGAATGCCACATATCGAGCCTTTTACTTGGGACCGAGGTAAGGCCCCCGTGTAAAAGATGTATAGATGCATCTGACTGTCAAAGATGCCCCGGCAAACAACTCGTCCCATTCACCGAGGATCCGGTCCTTGGCCCTGACTACGAATCTGAAGATTGCTTGACCATCAACATATGGCGTCCATCTGGCCACTCTTCTACCAAAGGCAGGCTTCCCGTGGTTGTCATGATCCCAGGCGGGGCTTTCAACCGCGGGGCAGCGCGTATGCACAGCACCCATACAATGCTGGCTTTTTCACCGGAGCCATTTATCGCCGTGAGCATGCAATATCGAATTGGTGTTTTTGGCGGACTCAACACCAGATTGACTGCCAAAGAGGGTCTTTTGAATCTTGGCTTGAAGGACATGTATGTTGCCCTGGAATGGGTACAGGAAAATATTGGGGCATTTGGCGGCAACCCTGATGATGTGACAATCATGGGACTGAGCGCGGCTGCTCATGGTGTATGTTTTGACTCCCTGAACCGTGAGAATGGCTGGTTGATCATATGTGTAGATTGGACATCTAATTATGGATATCAACCAACCAAAGAAACTTTACCACAAGGCAATCATGGATTCCGGAGCCCACACTGCGCGAGCGGTTCATCCGCCTAGTGCTGAACTCAATACTCGGCACTTTCGCGAATTTCTCGACCTCACTCCCTGTGCCTCTTTCAAGAACCTCCCCAATCCAAAGATTCTCACTTGTTTGCGTGGATTGCCATCTGAAACTGTCGATAAAGCAGGAAAAGAAGTATTTGCGCGCTCGGATGCTTCGATTCGCTGGGCATGGCAGCCCGTCATAGATGGCAGCATCATATCTCGCCGCCCGCTGGATGCTTGGAAGTCGGGCAAATTCAACAGGGTCCCCATATTGACTGGATCTACCCACAACGAGGGTGCCTATTATGTCCCCAGAACAGCAGACAAGCCCGAAAACTTTACTAAATTCTTCCGCAATCTGCTTCCTCATCTCACCAAAGAAGAGGTTAGCGAACTGGAGCTCTTGTACCCCAATCCAGCCAGTGACCCGAAATCGCCATATGTAGAGACAAGAGGACTTGCGGGCGTCGGCTCCCAGTACCGCAGGCTGGAGGCCGCCTATGGTCACTACGCATACACCTGTTCTGTCCGCCAGACCGCAATATGGGCCACGTCCCATTCCGAAGAGGATAAACCCGTTTTTCTGTACCACTGGGCACTTAACAAAACCGCTCTCTTTGGTGCCAACCACGGCGACCAAATACGCTATCAAGCCTACACCAAGGATGCACGCGAATCATCTCCCACTCAAGACGAGATAGCAGGCAAATTCCATGCCTACTGCACAAGTTTCATCACCAAAGGCGATCCTAGCGCTGTCAAGCACGGTAAGTTTGCCAACCGGCCCCAGTGGAACCCTTGGAGTCATGGCAAAGGCCTCACCATGGTGTTTGGGGAGGGAAATGATGAGAGAGCTGGTGGCACTGGGTTGGGCGTTGCTGCGCAGTTTGTGAACTACACTTGGGCGGAGGAACAGTGCAAGTTTTGGTGGAAGGTGTCATCAAAATGGGAGGATTAGTTCGCGCTGAATATTAATGATATATGACTATTGATCTATAGTGTGAGCTCTGTGGATGTATTTTTGTAACGCTGCTGTCGAGTTGGGCACTGGCTGGGCAGAGCCTTGGTAATTTGGCTTGTTTGGGAACTTCGATATGAACTGCCATAATTGTAGGATGTGAATCCAATTTTCATGTTAATTCTTGGCCCAATTTTTGTTAAAAAAAAAAAGAAAGAAAGAAAGAAAATCACAAATAATCTGGAACAAAGAGAGAGCCAAGTGATCTAGAGCCTTGACTCATTGGCCCTGTGCATGGACTGAAAAATGCCTGTGTGGCTGTCGGGGAGTTACTGCAATCAGTAGATGAACATGCAAAATTGATTCATTACTATCTTGTTCTCATCGCGTGACTTCTAATATGAATATCTAAAGTTCGGGTTCTCAAAATCTGTGAGATCCTGCAACACATCATCCGTGTCCTCGATCGGAGGCCCTTGGGCGTCGCGAAGCTTGTTGCGGCGGATCAGTACATATCGGAGGACCATGGCAATGGCAGCTTGGCCGGCGCTGCATCCGATAATTAATTTACATCCGGTTTGATAGATAGGCGCTTCAGAACCAAGGAACGCATGCGGCCCAATGATGTTGCCGACGCAGTAGGCAAGGAACACGAAGGCAGTGGCGGTGGTGCGCTTTGTGTAGCCGCCAACGTTGGAAGCCGGCATTTGCAGGGCCACGATGAGTGAGCCAACGAATGAGGCGCACTGTAATTTCTTTAGTTAGAATTTGCACACAGGAGGCGAAAAGGACATTTGGAAGAATCTTACCATGTAGTAGCCTGCGAGAAGACCGCCCTTGTTGCTTCGATCAAGCTTCCAAAAAAGACAGACAGCAATAAGGGTCGGCAATAACCACACAGCCATAACTATGGTACGGACATTCTTGAAACGACTAGCGACAAAAGGCCCTGTAAACATGAAGATGGCAGTGCAGACGCCATAGGGAATGCCATATGCAGTGGTCAAGAGTGCATCATTGGTGAAACCCTTGACGATGAGCTTGGAGAAGTTGGCAATGCCGCCGTTGACGGTTTCGTTAAGGAGGGTAAAGAAGAACAAAAGCCAAATCTGCACATCGAAAAAGACCTCCTTGATTTGTTCCACTTTGATCTTGCGGTTAAAAACACCAGTACGATTGCGCGCGCTTTGGGCGATGAGCATGGCACGCTCCTCGACCGTGTATCGCTTGGCCGTGAGGATATTATCGGGGAGGAAGAAAGCAAGAACAACACCCCAGCATATCGTCATGCCTCCGCAGAGCACGTAGATGATGCGCCACACATCCCAACCTTTGGCCTGTCCAACCCCGTAAAAGAGAATACCACCGAATGTGCTGCCAAAGCCGTTGAAGCAGTAGAAGAGGCCGGCACGAGCAGGTTGCGATTCCCGGCGGAACCATTGAGAGACAATGAGCATAAAGGCCGGGGTAATGACGGCCTCGAAGGCACCGAGCAAAAAGCGACAGACGCCTATACCTGCAAAGTCTTTGGCCGCGGCGGTGCAGACAAGGATGGTTCCCCAGCATACGACGAAAGCGCTGACGATGCGGCCGGTGGGGTAGTGTTGAGTGAGATACGATGCCGGCCACTCTGCCACGAGGTAAGCCAGGTAGAAGATGGACGCCAGCCAGCTGTATTCGTCGCTTGTCATATCGGTTGTGTCAAAGAGGTCAAAGATGGCGCCGTATCCGAGAGCCTGCTTGTCGATGTACTGGAGGAGGTATGTGCCACACAGGAGCGGCATCAAGCTCCAGTCAACCTTGCGGCGGAGCTTCTTCAGAGCCGATTCGTCAGACATGAGCTCCTCGAGCCGGGAATGGGGAATTCCATGCTCTTGCAGGAACAGTTCCGCCTCGTCGAGATCCGAAATACTGCCATGCTTGAGGTCGGCCTCCACGTCGACGTCGGTTTCTGCAGGCTTCTTCTGCTCAATGTCTTGAACCTTTGCGTCCGCCATTGTGAGACAGGAGCCGGAGGGGTGATTTGTTCAAACTAGCGGTCGGTGCCAGCTTCTGGCTCTTTGTTGATCGGGGTACCGACAGAATTGGCATCGTAATGAGGGCAGCAGACACTATTTGTGCTCGGCAGCCAACGACCCTGGCTCTGGGGGACGACTTCGTCTGCCGTCTCGGCAAAGGCCCATCGCTCGCCACACATCTGGCCACCGCGGAGCGTCGGCTGTAGATTTCGTTCCCTTCCAAGAGGTGCCTCGAAACGTATCATGTTGATCTGGGGTAAGGCTCCAACCCGGGTGGAGAACTGATAGCACATGTGGGGAACAGAGCGGTCGTGCTGGATATAGCCATGACTCGCTCGTTTGAGAGGAGATAGCGTGTTGTATGTATTTCTCTATCTGGATGCCTGCACTGCCAGGGTTTGCCGCGGGAAACTAACCAGCTTAAGGAAAGCTTCCGTTGAGGAGGAAGGATAAGGCTTGATAGGATGTTAAGTCTGGGGCCGATCGATAATTATCAGTGATCGGCTGTCTCTTGGCTAGATAGAACTGCGTAAGTCAGACTGCCGCACCTTATTGGTCTTCAGATTGAAGATTCTTAGTTGTTGGATAGTGACTGTCTGCGTTGTTTCGCTTAAATGCCTGCGCAACCCCTGAGCACGAAGAGCTGGGCTTGATGGATGTCCCTCCTGAGAAATATGAGCCGGGATGCGAGACATTGAGGTCAAATGCCACTAGCAGCAGTTCCCAGATGTGTGAGGGGAAGTTTCATAGGCTCCATTACTTAAACTTCTCGGGCATTTAACTTACAGTATGCATCCGTTGCCTCTGTGGCCCTGGCCAATGTGCTTCGCATACATAGCTTCCTATCTACACAAAATCCCCATCCGATGTACGGCAAGCCAAGTCAACACATTATATCAGAAGATTCGTCGTCATTCATCATCATATCGCCTCCGGTCTTAATGCGCCAACTCCTCGTAACCATCACCCACGCCCTACAAAGTCTACTGTACTCCTGACCGACGGCTGCCGGATTGCATCTATGCACTCCAAACCTTTCGACCACCAAACCATGTTTCTTTGAGTTCTGACTTGAGCAAGCTGCGTGCTTCCCATTCCATATCCACGACGACGAAATCGGCCAGCTTCCCAGCCGCGAGACTGCCAACTCGGTCGTCCTGGAACACGCTCGAGGCCGCACCGGCTGTTCCCGCCACGACGGATTCGCAAACGCCTAGGCGGAAATGCTCGTTGACAACTTCGTCGCTCTCGGGCTCCCTGGCTGAGCGTCGCGTTGTAGCAACGTAAATGTTGTGTAGCGGGTTCCACGGAGCCGTAGGGCTGTCGCTTCCGAGAGTCATGAGGGCTCCCGCGTCGGCAAACTCTCGGTATGCGAATGCGCGCCCGCATCGGTCTCCGATCAAGCGGGGCCAGGCTCGGAGGATGGCTGGATCTGCGTGGACGGGCTGGATCGACGCCGTGAGACCGAGGCTGCCCAGGCGCTTGGCATCTTCGGGCGATGCTAACTCCAAATGCTCGATGCGATGTCGGCCACCGGGCTTGGTGTGCTTCTCGAGCATGTTGACGGCCATGTGGATGGCTGCGTCTCCAATGGCGTGCAGCGCGATTTGCACACCAGCTTCGGCCGCTCTTCTCACAACCGGACCGAGGTGCTCTTCGGTCCAGATTGGAGGCGGCGATGGGGCAGTGGCATAGGGCTCCGACAGGTACGACGTGCACGCATCGATGATGCCGTCGCAGATGATTTTGATGCCAGCAATGCGCAGATCCGGCGACGTCTCCTTGTTGTATTGCTTTCGTAGCTCAATAGCGCGCTCAACCTGGCGCATTCGTTCGGCCTCGTCACTTGCCGGCTTGATGATCCAGTACGCCACGATTCTCATGGGAAAGTCGGGCTGTTGCTTCTTCAGCGTGAGCAGCGCCTCCCACGCAGGTTCATCCATGGCCATTTCGACCAACCCAGTGTAACCAGAGGCATTGTAGGCGTCGAAAGCTGCAAGGATACAGTCGATGCGCTCCTGCTGGCTGGCCACCTTGGCCAAATGAGGCCACCCAATAGTCAGGACTGCGCCCTCATTGAGCACGCCCGATGGCTTGCCGTTCTCGTTCCTCTGGATGCTGCCTCCTGCGGGATCTGGCATATCTTCGATTCCCATTTCCGCCAGACCTGCGGAGTTGAACCATGTGGAATGAAGGTCCTTGGTATCGACAAAGATGGGTCGCGAGTCGATGCCATCCAGCATGGACGCATTAACGCCGTCTGGGGTCATGGAATGCATCCATCCTTTGGCCAGGATTCGCGGCACATCGGGGTTGGCCTTGGCATAGTCTTGGAGCGTGTTTAGGATGTCGTCCAGGTTTTTGCAGTGCTCGAGGCCAACCTTGCGCAGAGCCTGACCGAGCAGCAGCAAGTGCATGTGTCCATCAACAAAACCAGGCAGCACAGTTTTACCTCCCAGGTCGTGTGTCACAACTTCGGTTCCGTTGAATTTCTCCAACTCATCATGAGATCCAATGGCTTCAATCACGCCACCACTGACAAACATTGCCTGCGAAAAGGTCGGCTTGCCCTCGAGGCCGACTTCGGCCTTGGACAGGATCCGCCCATTTTTAAATAGAAGCTTGGAAGACAGTGCCATGACGAGTGAAGAAGAGTGAAGGGGGGTTAAGTCAAAATTTTGGCAGATATTTTGGGCCCAGCTATTATATAGCAATGCCGTGTAATCCTGCTCTGCTTTACGGGACCAGCCGAGGTTTATCTGATCTAGGCAGGGAGATTGATAACAAGCGGGGACCATCGTTGCCCACGTGCCCATCACTATTCCGAGGCCCGTAGTGTAGGGAGGTGGAGGTGGTGTGTGGGGAGGTGAATGCTTTCGCGTTTTAGTTATTACCATTTCTGTCCCTGATATTTTGCTGGCCGATCGCCACTGGGATAGCGCGGCCCCATTCAGTGTGCAGCATAACACACACCGACTGCGTGACTTAAGCCGTGCGATGAGGTCAACCCGTGGCGCATACGGACCCGCACACGGAACTGCCGGCGAGTTCCATGATGGACTAGATAGGTCTACGTAGTTCAAGTTTGCCTGATGACTCCTCAACATCTCCTTGTGTACATGGAAATCGCTCATCCTGTCGACATCAACACTGTAGACACGACAATGCAGGCCGTTCGGATAAATTCCAGCGCTTCCAATGGGAAGCCGTTCTCAGCGAGCAATCCTGCTCCGCCGTCCGCTTTGGTGCTTGAGCACGCCGAGATCCCCCAACCGAAGCCTGGCCAGGCTCTGGTGCGAGTGCGTGCTTCCACCGTGACCCGCGACGAGTTGACCTGGCCCGAATCCTACACTGAGGAGCGACACATCCTTGGATACGACTTGTCCGGGACTGTGGAAAGTGTAAGCGGCGATAGCTCCACCTGCAAGCCTGGAGATGAGGTGTACGGCATGCTGAGCGTGCATACCGGTGCAACCTGGGCCGAGTATGCAGTCGCCGACCTTGACAGGCTGGCCTTGAAGCCCAGAAACCTGACTTGGGCCGAGGCGACGACTGTTCCCATGAGTAGCCTTACTGCGTGGGAGGCACTGTTTGACAAGGCTGGCCTCCCGGAGCCTGACTTTGAGTCACCGCCCCGGACAGTACCATCACGATCCGTCTTGGTGACGGGTGCCTCTGGAGCTGTCGGCAGCTACGTCGTTCAGCTTGCAGCCGCCGCGGGTCTAAAGGTCGTGGCCGCATCGGGTTCATCAGAACGAAACCGAGAGTTTTTGCTGTCGCTCGGCGCAACCGAGACGGTTGAGTATTCCAGCATGGAATCCCTTCCGCCAACCGACCTCATCATCGACACCGTTGGCGGCGAACCGTTGTTCAAGGCCTGGTCCGTCGTGACAGGAGATGGCACTCTCATCTCAGTGGACTCCAGCAGCTTCGCATTCGCACAGAGCCCGCCACCTGGAAAAGAGAAAGTCAATGCTCTCTTCTTCATAGTGAACCCACTAGGAAGCCGACTTGCCAAGGTTTCTAAGGCACTGGAGCTTGGTTTACTACGTCCGTTTCTAGCTCATACATTTCCCTTGGCAGAGGCAAGGCAAGCCTACGAAACGGCAAGCGGAAGAATGGATCGTAGGGGCAAAGTTGTTCTCATCATCTAAACAGCCAAAAGAAAAAAGAAAGAAAAAAGGCTAGAAATATTTGTATACAAGGTTATCATTCTCATCACTCTATTATATATCCATCAACGCGGCTCGCCAATATCGCAGTCCTGGCTATTCCAAAATAAATTCGACAATGTCCTCTTCATATCTAGCACCGTCTTTTTGTTCGATCATGTCGCAAACCTTCAAGCGTCATCACTCCAGTGTATTACCTCCACCAGGCCATCTTAAGTCAACAATATGTGGGTATCCAATAAACAATCACGATGCCAAATCCCAAGTCATACGGCCTTCGGCCAGGTCGGCTCACATAAGAGCCACTGGTAGTGTGGTGGTCAGCCTTATAGCCCAGCCCAATACGACGACTAATGAACGACTTACTAGCTCTAGCTTCCCAGTTCTTGGTGGGCTCCCGCTTATGCATTTGGGACGGGTCTTGTGATCCTTCAAGCTTCCTCTTGATCTTGGTCTTGAGGCTAAGCTTTGGGGAGTTCACGCCTACGTGATGTTAGAAGAGCGATGCCAAGCCAAATTATGGCCAAAGGGGGGAGCTCAAGACATACCTTGCTTTCCAGAATGAAAAGCATTGGCGGCATCAACCAGTGTTGTTTCAGATGCGTTGGTCGCCATGTAAGCATCCGAGCCGAGGGTGGAACTTGACTGAGACATTGTAGGTGAGGCTGTGTCTGTGCGAAAATGGATTGCGGTTTAATAGAAGCAAAATGAGATGTCGTTCACTTCGACCTTGCTCCCTTTACGGGGGGTGACCATGATTTAAATAGACGTCTTCAAGTCTGGCTTGCAAGCCGGCTTGGATTCACATTTTTTGCGTGCACTCGGATTGAATCTTACTAGTGACCGATTGACTCACTACGCCCTAAACACGACGAAATTCGATGGGTCAGCTTTGCATGCGGTCTACCAAACCTGGTATGACGCCTTTAGCACGGTGGGGAGGTTTGTGGTAACGGGGGGAAGCCGAAGCCGAGCTCCACTGTGCAGGTGCGGGATTGGCGCACGTCCTGGTGCCTGCGCTGACATTTCAAGCCGAGACCGAAGCCGATGTATAACCACCCTTCTACATGACCCTTTTGTCAGCCCTGTGCAAACACGCCAGCTCGGCTTTGTCTTGCGCATGGCTTCTGAAACGCCCATTCTCCGCCGCTTGAACGGGCGTCCCCAGGCGTGCGACCAATGCCGGGCCCGAAAAGTGGCTTGTGATCACAGTCAGCCCACCTGCACACGGTGTCGAAAAAGACTGCAGGCCTGCGTGTATACAGTCACCACTCCGAGACCGAGACCAGGTCGCACTCCGAGGACTGTGGCTCGGCTCGCTCGAAGCGCAAATCCCCCGCCAACGCCTCTGTGCTCTGGGTATCTCGGCTTCACTAGCCACAGTGCCGTGTTCGAGGAAACTCGTAACAGTTTGTCCCTGGTCCATCCGACCATTGACGTGGATGCCGGCAGTCCAAGATGTGAGGCTCAGCCCCGGACTGCCCCTGATCGGAGGGAGTTGACTCCGCCGCTCAAGGAGATGAGCAGATTTGTATTGCGCAAGTTTCCGAGCTCGGCAGAATTCTTGGACTTCAAGCGAATCCCGTGTCGCCCCGACTACTGGGCATTTTTAGCGGCAAAACGAATCGTCCGGGAGTTCCAGGATGCCTTCGGCTCGTGCTTAGAGGATGATCTAAGATTGGATGCTGCTGCTCAATCCATCTCTGCCAACACAGCCCGGCCCTTCCGAGAAGAGAATGTCAATACAAAGGAATGGAGCGACCAGTTTTCCGGGTCCTCTCTCCGATGGGAATCCATAGGTCTAGTTTGGACGTTTTGGCCAGCTGGAACTGTGCAAGATGTTGGCGCAGCTCTTGGCTACTGCATTGACTTGGCCTTGCATTACACGCCTAGCAATGATCTCATCCTCTTCATGGGCTTTCGAAAGTCCGCTGTAGATTCCATAGCCACAGGAGACGCGAGTAAGTTAAAGCCCGAGAGCCTAGGCTTGGCTAACAGGACAGGTCTTGAATGCTGGAAGTGTCATGGCCAGACAGTATCCATGATGACCTTTTTAGGGCTGCATGCTGAAGCCGACAACAAGGAGTACCGTCCCACCATAATATCAGAGAACCGACGACGCATATTCGCCCAAGTTTTCATGATTGACAAAGTCATGGTGTCTTTTACTGGACGACCACCTTTGATCAATGGCCGCTATTGCTCGACACCTTTGCCGCTAGACCTTCGGGATGAGGACTTGCTTGCCGACGAAGAAACTCTGGCACGAGCTGTTCAATCTTTAGACGAACGCGGCTGGAATAGGGATGGAGTTTTGTCCCCAGCCACGTTGCTACGCGCACGTACAATGATCGCCTTTATCCGAGAGGAACTGCTCGAAATTGCGCTCGGGACAAGGGACCACAGTACTCTGGATCGGTTACAGTACGTCTTCCAAATGAATTATGTGAACGGGTTTAAGCTAATCAAAACAGTGAGATTAAAGCCCGCCAGATCAGCACAATGGCTCAATTTCCTGCGGCCCTCGAGTATCGGCGCGAAGACTTGAACGACCCCAGCGCCGATTTAGAGCGGCTCTGCAGTACCCTGCTGCTGAAATTAGAGCACCTGCAAAACCTATTCTTTGTTGAGAGACTGATGCTCCGGTTTGGTAGCCGAGACGACGGGAACCTCTTGGTCACGAGTTTCGAGATGGTCTCGCTAACACTTACCATCTGGACACACCAAGATCGATTTGCCGGCATGCGCCGTGATTTTGAATGGCTAGTGAGTTTACAACTCGCCTCTCTTTTTTTGGCTATATTTTTCTGACCCCGTCTGTAGTTGATGGGATACGCGGCTCCGGGAGGCGGAATCCTGTGTCTAGAATTATTACGACCAACGTTCCATGGCACCCACCCAGACTGTCCCAAACTAACCCGCTCGAGAATAGTCCAAGAACTCAGCATACTAGTCGGCTTTCTCGGATGGGTTAAACCGTCTGCACCAAATGCAGACCTTTGCGCCGATTGCAAAGCTGTCATCCAAGGTGTTCTTGATCACAGCCTAAACAGTAGTTCGGATGGGCAGGACCTCAACGCACTCGACTGGGAGAGACTGCAACTCGACTTCAATTTTAATTTGCTCGATACATTTGACTGGATGTGCCCGGAATAGTTACAAGTCTTCTAAAAACCTTTCGATAGCGGCGTTCGTCTCGGCATACTGCTCGAGATGTACCCAATGTCCGGAGCCTACGGTCGCCGTCTGCAGGGCCGGTGTCCAAGAAGCCAGCATCTGCATTTGCTGCGTTGCGGATGCCGCAGGCTCTCTAGGGACTATTAACAGAGCGGGCTGTGTTATTTGAACCCCCTCATAGCCGACCTCGTCTGGAACAAACAGATTCTCCATCCACATCCGGTACCACCGAATCACTCCCTTGTACCCATCTGCTACCCCAAACGCTTCGAGATGTTTCTTTTGCAGCTCCTCCGTGTACCATGGTCCGATCGGAACTCTCATGTCCTCTGTAATGAATTGTTCCATTTTACCCAACGGGTGAAACCACTCGTTCCAGACATGGTGGTCGCGACAAAAGATCAGGCTCATTGCAGCCTGAGCATGCTGCTCCAGGAGAGATTGCGCAGGGTCCCCGCTCAGCCACGGAATATAGCCAAGAAGCTCGAACCCTAGCAGCTTTTTGGTCATCTGGTTAATCATGTTGACGTCGAAAGGCGTCCCCAGTCTAGGCGGTCCGACAGTAAGGAACACCAGTGCCGTCCATCGCGAAGGATGGTAAGCTGTCAGACGGGAGAGCAAAGTTGCCCCAAAGTCGTGGCCGATGCCAACGACTTGTGACAATCCTAGATGATCCAGCAGCTCGATGACCTCATCAGCCATCGGTTTTAGCCGATACTTGTGGACATCTGTAGGCTTGCTGGTGTCGCCGTAGCCCAGGAGGTCTAAAGCCAATATTCCATACCCTCGGGATGAGAAGTGACGGATTTGGTGGATCCAGTCATGTGATGTGGATGGGAAGCCATGTAGAAGGACAAGCGTTGTTTTTTCATCCAGGGAGGGAATGTGGATGTAAGAATATCTGTTGCCGCTTCGGGCAACAAAATGCGTCGAAGTAGATGCCATCTTTGAGGGACACGTCTGGGAGCAAGGCGTAAGTTAATATACATACATGCTGCGGATACTTTTCGGCCACATTACAGTGGGCGATCGACGCTAAACACCACCATGGAGTGTACGGTCCACTACTAAGATAAGTGGGTGGCAAATCATGATGTTCCATAAAAAAGGACAGAACCAAAAAGCTGGCCTGTTATGCAACCCACCCATGGCTCTTGCTATTTTATGTATTTTTTCCGCTTCTCTTGTCGTAACACCTTTGGCTCTCCTTCAAACTCCTACAAAGTACCTCGGCCATTTTTTACATCGCCGCGAATGGAGACTTTGGCAATTTGCGTAAGGCATTTTACAATTCTTTTGCTCGCATTGCAAAAATTGAGTTCAGTTGAAGTGGATTAAGGTAGAGATTTCTCAGCTAGCATCGTTCGTATACTTGTCATAAACCTCCGCGTAAAACTTTCGTCCATTCTCCCTGTGGCTGCGGATCTTGGTCCTCAACTGAGCCTCGCCCCAAGTCTCGTATTTACCGGTGAGGAATGGCGAGTCAATCGCGCCGCCCTCGCCGGACTCTATTCCAAGGCGAAATGAGGCAAAGTGATCTCCCAAATGATCCAAGGCCTCGCGTTTTGTCAGGTTTCGACGAACGCCCTGGAAAAATGGAACGCTAAATCTTTGCCTTGAACTGGAGAGAACACGGTGAGTCGTGGCTTTGCACACACCGTGCGTCACAACCTCA
The DNA here is from genome assembly GCA_022837005.1 of Calonectria pteridis. Lineage (NCBI taxonomy): Eukaryota > Fungi > Ascomycota > Sordariomycetes > Hypocreales > Nectriaceae > Calonectria > Calonectria pteridis. The sequence continues at coordinate 80,518 of JAKZGU010000067.1, forward strand.
AATGCTTGTCCAATATTTACCACAAACGTCCCGGGCAGGGCTGGCACATCAATCCAGTCGCCCGCCTTGTTAAGCGCCTGCAGGCCACCAACTTCGGGCGAGGCTTGGAGCAGAAACGTCCACCAACCAGATGAGTCCTTGTGAGGCCCAACGCCTTGGCTACCATCTTCCGATGCCGGGTAGCGTAATAGCTTGAGCCTGTGTTGGTCTGACAAATACGACAAGAACGCATCCTCTGGGAGCAATAAGGCGCTTGCCACCAGCCGCAGGAACCTCTCGCCCAATTGAGTCAGCTCCTCGATATATCGTTCAGTAATGTACCTAAGCTCTGGTATTTCGGCAGGCCACTACTCCATTAGCTATTATCAGTCAATTGACATAATTGCGTACCTGGTTTGGCCCACGAAGGCCTTCATACAACGGACCATCCAAGGCCTCGAGCTCGGTCGCAAACTCCACCTGCTCTCTCTGATCCGCGCGGCCAGCCGTGGTTTCTGTTCCAACTGAACTGTATCCCAAAAAATGCGGCGAATTTTCCAGAGCAATTTTAGCTTTCGCCGCGTCCGTGAGAGAAAATAGCGCCGGGAGAACATCAATTAGGTCCGCGATAGCGCGCGGAGAAACACCATGGTTGGAGACGTATAAGAAGCCGACATCAGTCAGCGCAGTCTTCAGGTCAGCCAGAAGCTTCGGTCGAGTTTCTTCATCATTTTCCAATGATAAATCGATGACTGGAATCTCTGAAAAATCGTGAGATGCCATGTTGAGGCTGATGGCAAGTCCGAGCACGCAATTGCGAGGTGGGGAAGTTGAACATCAGCCCGGCCAAACGATGGATGCGTCATATTGTAACAACGATCTCATATCGCACCATTGGCCGTTCGCATCGCCCATGGTTTTACTTTCGGGAAGCAAGTAACCAACGACATCCGGGCCTCGAATCAGGTTGCGAGGTTTTTTTTTTTTTTTTAATCCACTTCAAGTGTGCAGTGCCTCGTCCGAGCACAGGTTGGAAGACCTTCAAGCTATGTACAAAGAGAGCAGCCGCCGAGGTAAAAGATCAAGTCCAGCAGCCAGATTCATCAAGTTTGTTTAGAATCACTCAGCACGACTAGTGTCGCGAAAGAAGAAGAAATTAGTGTGTCAAGGGGTTTGTTTCTACTCCATCAAATACGGGCCATGTCAAATAAATTAGTCTCAAAGGTGGTCTTCATTTACACCCCCCTCAGCCATCTGCGGCGGGAGGGACTATAAATACAGGAGAAAAAAAGAAAGCTCCTCCGTTCAGGTTTTTTATGCTCGCTGTCGAGTTACAATAGTGCCCAGCCTAGTCCATATTGATAGTCAAAAACAGTCACCGAATCTGAATACCTGATGAAGTTCCTTCGAATCATCAGATATGCCCAGTATGGTTTTTTCCTTAGTAAGCGGTCTCGCCGATACTAAACATCATGTTAGCTTATGATTGCAATTTAATACTGGAGCTAACACTTACTAGTTACCAGGGGTCTGGTAGCGAGCTACAACGTAAACTTCGCCGTTGCTTCCTGTGGCCATGGCCATTCCGACCTTGGAGGTGTCCTTCCAAACAACCTGGGCTGTTCAAAGGTTAGTCTTCGTTTCAGAACCATCGGAAGGAACAATGTTTCGTACTGTAGTGGCCAAAGCTCATGTAGTTGCTTTCGGTGATCTGCTCGCCATTGTAGAGACTCTTCTCGGAAACAAAGGCAGCAACAGCGTTGGTGAAAGGAGTGTCGGTAGAGTACTGCATGTACAGGTTCTCGCCCTGGTCAGAGACACTGGAGTGTGTCAGGGAGCCAACGGAAACCAGATGAGTAGCCCATTCCTGGGCATCAGCAGCAAGGGTAGTGTCCCAAGTCAAGGGGTCGGTGCCAACGGCAGCTCGGGCAGCGTTGTGTGCAGCAAGGGCGGCGGACTCGTCCGAGGTGAGACCAGACGAGGAAGAGGAGGCGGCGGGGGTCGACTCGGCAGCGGCAGAGGTGGAGTACGCCTTTGTCACCAGGGTAGTCGGGACCTCGTAGGGAGTCTCAGCAATAGGAGTCTCGGCGATGGGGGTCTCGGCGACGGGAGTCTGGCCAATGTGGGTAAAGGTGGGAGCGCCGACGGTGACGACCTGAGTGTAGACCTTGTGGTGACGTCCACTCTGGCCCCAGTATCCGCCCCAAGCAGCGGCGTTGGCAACCAGCATAGAAACAGTGAGAGCGGAGAAATGCATTTTTAATTGTCACCGGGACTGTAAGTTGGAAAAAAAAAATGAACGACTGAACGGTTCCTGCCGGAGAAAAGGCTGTGGTCTGTAAAGGAGTGATGAGACGCAATGAGCTTAAAGAAACCAAGTCCTGCTCGAGGGGTCGTTTCGAGACATTCTTATATCTCTAAAATCTAATCTGCAGCTAGAATGTGGGTAGTGGCTAGATTCCATGGCTTGCCACTCGAAGTTTGTGGTGCCTCTCCCAACTGTCTTGGCAACATCTTGATTAGACAACGGAGCGGCGTGTCTCATCCCATTTCATCTCCGGGCAAGTACATTCAAGGATGGCACATGAAGACCCCACTCCAGCGAAGTCTTGAATATAGTATGGAGCGGGACACTCAGGGCCTGTCGAGACGTCAAGAAAAGAACCATCCCTGCCCGAGAGATTGTATGGAGTAGTGGAATACGGAGTGGGCCAGGTTCGATGAACTCACGACACGACTACGACATTATCAGCCTTTGCAAACCCATTGTGAAAATAAGAAAGGGGGGGTCGGGAAAATAGAACTAAAACATAATATTTAAATATATATATATTTCAACATCCTCTAGGTCTTTGAACTGGCTCAGCCAACGTCACGCGATGACATTCAGCTCGTTCGAGGTTGTGTTCACAATATGGGACGCGTGGAAGGGCACCATCGCTAAAGTGGTGGGGGTTCTTTTAGGGCCTGGTGGCCCATAGTCCGCCCCTGAGAACACGGTCGTCCTGTCATTAGCGGGGGTGCTACCCGAGTTCCGGGGCGGCCCTGACATGCTGAAACCTCGGGTAAGCCCACCCGTTTCATCTTGACAAAAAGTTTGGGAAGCCTGCACCGAACGAAATGGCAATCTCTCGCCGAGACTTTTAGTTGGGACGAAACGTCAACTATGCGGGTCCAGCAGGGAGGAGTCCTTCGGTTCGGGGGATTTACTGCCATCTCACAGGAGGAAAAACTGCGAGATCAATAACTTAAAGGTTAAATGAGGCGGGCTCTGTCTGGCTTAAAGCAATGCCAATAATTTTTTGACAGCTCATACTCAACGTCGAATCCTTCTGCTCACAAACGACATCTTAGCTCTGCCTATAAATTTGGCGTTTTTCTTTCCCTTTTGGGCCGAAATGGGAGGACCGTCTGATTTTCGACACTGCGTCTGACGCGTTCTCCAAAATTCCAAAGTCTAAGAGACCCCACACTAGCTAGCTTCTTTATAAGCAAAATAATAAATATCGGACCCAGTGTCTATATTTTATAGACTCAAACGAAATCGCATACTCTTCTTTTCCATTATTCTAGAGCACAAATCCACATGAGTGACCTTTCTCCGCTGCACAAGGTCATCGCGATTCGGGCCTACAGCGAGAATAGTTGGGCAAGACACAACAAAGGTAGACAGACACATTCAATACAGATAAAAAAAAAATAGGTAAGCTTGACAGTGATGTTACAGCTCTTCGATTAAATCGTAGCGCCTTGCACAAAGCCACAGCTACATTGCAATGGGTTTGACTGTGAAGATGATCTCAGTAAACGGGAATGGCCGTCGATCGATCCGATAGCTCCCCCCCCACTTTCCGACGCGGAGGGCAGGACCAGGAACAACTTTGTTCATGCCAGCACAAAGCCACAAAAGCGCATGATGACATGCTGCCGTAGCCCATCTCTCTTCGGGCCGAAGATGGGCTAAACACTCGGGTCGTCGGGAACCAAGAACGGAAACCGGAGTATCGCTTGAAAAGAAGGGCAAGTGGAAATGCAGCGATGGCGTGCTTCATGATGCAAGGTGAGGCAATTATTCTCTAAACAGGAGCTGCTTCCAAAGCCCAGGCGAACGAAAATTACAATTTCGCTTTTCAATTACTCACAGATCGCCGGCATCGGCTCCAAAGAGGGATAACTTGACAAATTTGGCCCATTTCCTATGACGCCATGTGCCTGGCTATGGTGCAACTGACACCCAAGCATATCTTTTAAGCCCCATCACGTAAATCACGACATAGCAACTAGGAATGCAACTGATACAATATCCCACATTTCTCCCACATCGCCCTTTTGTCACCAGGCCGCTTGGGCGCAAGTAGAAGCAGTGCCATCCTAGAGTTTAATCGTCGCTACCCCGCAAAACGAGATACGAGATGGATGCTCTGAATCACGTAATTCTCGTGCAGTTGCTTTGGATTTCTGGAGCAAAAATATGTATAAAGGTCCCTAAATTGGTTTGGCTTGTTGTCTGACAAAGCGATTCACTCGTGCTTCCCCTCCCACACCTTCAAAATGACCGGCCTCTCACTCTACGATACCACTGTCCACACCCTCATCAATGGGCTCCTTACCCTAGAGCACATTCTCAACCAAGCTGAGAAGTATGCTGAGGAGAAGGGCAAGGACGTGAACGAATTTGTCAACGCTCGCCTTATCGAGGACCAGCTTCCTTTTGCCTTCCAGGTTCAGAATGCCTCCAAGGCGGCCCTCGTAGCTGCCGGCCGACTGTCCGGCGCCGAGCCTGTCAACCTGGAAAACACCGAGAAGACATTCCAAGATTTGCACCAGCGAGTGCAGAAGACTCTGGATGTGATCAAGGCTCTCGACCGCGCCGCCGTTGACGCTCGCGCAGGACAAGAGGTCGACCTGTAAGTTTCATCCCTTTAGCAGTGTCTTGGACGCACCAAGTTAACACATGCAGGCTGATTCCTTGGGCCGGTGTCACTCACAAGGTTCCTGTCGAGCGAGCTGTTTTGACCCATAACTTTGGCAACTTTTACTTCCACATCACCACTGGCTACTCAATCCTGCGAGCCCAGGGTGTACCTCTTGGAAAGAAGGATTTCCTTGTCAAGTTCCTGGGCTTTGAGTAAAACCGGCTTTTGGGATAGAAACATTAGCGATATGAATATAACACAACTTATTTAACATATCTGAGCTAGCTAATACTGACCCAAAAGTGAGGACGACGGCAGCGCGAATGCTCACTTTCCAGAATCATGATCAAAGTAGTAATCGTGATCGCTAGAGAAAACTCTCTTTTGTACTCTAATTTATTTTCCTGCGGTGGTTACGTAGTATGGTACTTGCAGCATACGTTGCCGAATCGGCTTGGGCTTCTATCGCCTCGTGATTTACATATTTCTACATCAATTTGAGAAAGTGGAATGCTCTCGAGGGTGGATCTTCCAACTTGCTCAACAATATCCCCAATCTTTTTAGAAATGGTATCGTGGACTAGACGAATGTCCATTGGTGAGATCGGCAAGCGGTCCAGAGCACATGATCAGACATGCATCCTCGCTATTGAAGATTGATTTCACGTCACTGCGGGGGCCACTCGCGTATTTATGAGATTCCTCTTGTCGAGGCTGTTTGCTTGTTTCTTGACTAGAAATAAACTACAAATGTATACATACACAAGTATATGTATATATCGTGAGTCCCTTCACGAAACCCGTCGGATTCAATTTAAAATATCTATCACTTAATACATATAAGTAAATTAGAACAGCCAAGACAGGAAAGTCTTGTAGAACCAATCAAGGCGACTAGGGGGCTTGGCCTCCTGGAGTGCAGCCTGGCGGGCCAGGAACTCGTTCTCCTCGCGATCGATAACGTCCTTGCCAGTGTAAAAGTCGACCTCGTGGGGGGCGTGACCCTTGGTCTTCATAATGATCTTGTGTCCGAAGATCAGGGCGAGGTAGATGGGGATGCCCAGGTATCCGGTAATGAAGGTCTTATACTTCTCCTTTCCAAAGTCACCACCGACGAAAACGTCATAGTTCTTGGTCAAGGAGATGAGAATGCACACGCCCAAGGCGAAGTAGGAGCCAATCTTGCCAAAGGGAGCGACGTAAGGAAGAATCTCGTTGGGGATGTTCTGAGCCTCACGAGCTCGGCACCAGGAGATGTGGGTAACCAGAATGGAAATCCAGGTCAAGAGACCAAAGATAGTGGTCAAGTTAACAAAGTAGCCGAAAATCGTGGTCGAGTCATCCGAGACGTTCATGAAGGCCAAGCATGCAAAGATGGCGGAGAAGCCCAGGGCGTAAATGGGGACACCACGGCTGTCGGTTCGCTTGAAGATGGCAGGGGCCTGGTTGTTGGATGCGAGACCGTAGAGGGTACGGCTGGCAATGTACAAATCCGAGTTGGATGCGGAAAAGACAAAAACCAGGATACACGCGTTGATGATGTGGGGGAGAACCTTGACGCCAGCAATATCGGCAGCGACGACGAAGGGCGAGGCGGAGGCTCCAGTCTTCTCCTTGGTGGCAAAGGCCAGCTTCTCGGAGTCGTAGGGAACAAGCATTCCAACGAGGAGGACGGAGAGACAGTAGAAGAAGAGGATACGGTAGAAGGTGAGCTTGATGGCCTTGGGGATCGTCTTTCGGGGGTTCTGGGCCTCGGCGACGGTGACACCGACCAGTTCAGTCCCGAGGTAGGCAAAGGTAGCGTTGACCATGCAGGACCAAAAGCCGAGGAACTTGCCTGCATCGTCATCCCTGAGGTAGGGCCTGAAGGCACTGGATTCAAGATGTTAGCTGTGCAACGAGACGGCTGAAGAGGGGCGAATTGAAGCTTACCCAGGGTTCTTCCAGTATCGGAAACCTTTGCGGTCCTTGTCGGGACCACCACCGAGGGCAAGGACCAAAGAGAAGAGGATGATGCCGACAATGGCGATGACCTTGAACGAGGACAGCCAGAACTCGAATTCACCAAAGAACTTGATACCGAAGTAGTTGATGCAGATGATGACGACGAGGAAGATGGCAATGAACACACCGGGGTTGACCTTGTCGCGGTCGACCCAGTACTGGATGACCAGGGATGCAGCCGTCAACTGGTTGGGGGTGACAATGATGTACTTGAACCAGTAGGTCCAGCCGAGGGCGAAACCGAGAGAAGGGTCGCAGAAGCGCGAGGCGTATCCAGTGAAACCAGCAGAGATGGGGAGCCAGGCGGCCATCTCGCCCAGGGCGGCCATGACGAGGAAGACGATGAAGCCGATGAAGGTGTAGCAGATGAAGACGGAGCCGGGGCCGGCCTGGGCCAGAGCTTTGCCGGTACCGATGATCAGACCAGTTCCGATAGCACCACCGATGGCAATCATGGTGATGTGACGGGCCTTGAGACCACGGTGCAGCGAAGTCTCTTCGCTGGTCTCGATACCGGCGATGTTGACGGAGTCGCCATCGTGGCCGGTGGCGCCCGGGTCGTAGCCCAGGTCCGTCTTCTCGACGTCGGAGGAGGATTTGAGGCCGCTCATGGTGGGTTCAGGCTCAGCTTGTCTCGCGCGCAGATTGAGAGGCGAGGCGAGGCGAGTCGAGTCGTCTTGGAGGGAACGAGTGCGACGGGACAAGGTACAGCTGCAGGCTGGGGGCGGATCGACGAGGTTAATAAATGTTTCCTGCGTGCGCGGCGACCCGACAACGAACGAGTCCCCGCGAACCTAGAAACGCAGATGGATGTCGACCCCGGCCAGCCCTCCCCTCGGGCCTTTGGCTTTCGGTCGCGTTGCCAAGACGCCGTGTGAGCCCGTCCCAGGCTCAAAAGGGCAGCAGGTTAGGACGAGGAAACGCCCGCTCGGGACACCCATCACGTAACAGTTGGGCGAAACCCTGCCATGGCGCAACGTCGCGGGGATGGTTGCCACTGATCAGCAGCAGGCAGGCGAGCGAGCGAACCTGGGTTGGCTGGGTTGGGTGCAACAGCAGCACGGCGTACATGGATAGATACAGATGGTGCGCGCATCTTGGTTGGGCCTTGGACCTTTTGGCCATCTGCCGTCAGCCACAGCGACGCCTCCCGAGCCAATGCCGTGTGTATCGAGCCTCATCAGCCAAGCACGGCCGAGGCGGATTGGGCCTTGTGTCGGCCGATCAGCACAGAAGAAACAACCTTAGGCGGGAAGCATAGATGGATGCTTCGTTTAGCCTACCCGGATGCCCATGCAGCAGCTGGCGGCGTAAGCAACGGGCTTTCTAGAAAACCGCCAAGACCTTCCTCCGCACTCTGATAAGCTTCTTGGGGTTCTCAGTGGGCTCCGGCCGGGGTGCTGCCCTTGGAAGCCCACCGCTATCTCTTGGTCTCGCAGCGCGCGTTGCCCCATGCGGAAGGTCATCACATCTTCTCCTCACTGCACCCATGTCGGCGCCATGCCGTCTATCTGCCAGCGCCCGTGCGTATCTGCTGCCGCTCCAGGCCCTGCGGGGTGCCGGCACAGACCAGCAGGATAACACGCGAGGGAACCCGTTTGATTACAGGACGCAATCATCAATCAATATTCTGTGTGCCCCGCTGCGCTCCACGCCTGCCTGTGATGCCATCATCTATCAGCACCCTTGTCTCGTCTGCCTCGTCAACCGTGCGACCTGAGTGTGATGGAGGCTGGCTGGCACCCGCAACGCTGATCCAGAATCTCCCACTTGCCGCTGAGCCACCCGAAAACTTCCTTGCTGACAGCTTCGCCCAAGGCTTCCCATCAATTGGTTTCCGTCCCGCTCGTGCCCCTTGAAGTTTGTTCAACAAACGGAGGCGTTCCCGTCTGGTAAGCTTTTGCTCCAGTGCGGAGGACCCGCACGGCCATGTGACCCTCTCCAGCAACCTCGGCCTCCCCGCTAACCTGTTGGAGATGAATTCCCGCCCTGTGATGCGGTTTAACCGGTCGCGAACCCAACCAACATGATGTTTCTATGCTGCTATTGGCCATGCTTGGCGGCACGCCCGCCTCCTTCTTGTCTTTTCCTGCTCGGCCCTTGCCCGTTATTCAACGGTTTTTTTTTTTTTTTATCTTTTCTAAAAAGCAAACATCCCACGCCGCCATTGTCGCTTTCGCGCGAGAACCAAAACGCAACTAGCCCGGGATTGTCAGTGGCTCGCAATCCTGTATGAATGAACATGGGGTCCAAAGTATGCTTAACCTGGTCCATGCAGGTATATCCTTGTGCTTTTCCAAAGACTAGGACAAAACCCATCACTCGTCTTGTCTCGGCTCGGGCCAGCTTGCACGAGAGCGGCAACCGCCTACTTCATTTACTCTAGCCTTTGCATACGAGTCAATACCGGCTAGACTCTAGAACTTTTTCACATTCTTCTCGTCTTCTCTTGCATCCACCTTTCCAACCACACCAAGGGGTGTGAGCCTTGGCGGCCTGCGCAACCTTGCTCTCATGCGCGAGAAAGTTCTCGAAGTGATTAACTGCAGAGATCTTCCTCTTGCATCCCTCATGTTCTAGAAATCATCATACGCGCGGTATTTATTGCTTACAGGAACTAGCGGGCACTGCCATGAAGACGGGGGTAGGCTTGTCGTGGTGTTAATTATTAGTGCTTGGCAGGACTAATGTTCATTTTGTTCATTTTGTTCATTCTGACTGTGCCTTTTTTTTTTTTTTTTTAATTCGTTCCCTCGTATCGGGCAGATGTACATAAAAAATTTTTCCACGCGGTTATCTAAGCGGCCCAGATTACCTTTTGCTACATAGTCAATGAGAAAAACAAACCCAATCGCCTTATCTAATGCTTAACTTGTGGGTACGACAATGTTTCACTTGGCCATGCTGATCTCTTGCACGAATAGTTTGACCAGATAAAACATAAATCTTCTTCACTCTAAAGATTTCGGCTATCCCGGAGTGTAGATCTTTTATATTCTCTGTTTCATTTTGTATTTTGGTGTCATTTGCCCGGCTGAGGTAAACCCCGCTGACATCTTGGCTTCTTGGCGTTTTTTGCAACGCCTTCCTCATTGAACAGCAACGCCTGTATATGCGCCCCCCCCCCCAGTTGAACTCACACTGATTTTGTTACGTATCAAGGTGTTGTTGTCCAGCAAAGTAGAGTTGTCGCCAGCTTCTAGTTGCATATTTTAGCCCGCGATGAATGGACGTCAAAGCCGCAGGTGGGACCACCCCTGAGCGCATCTGGGGCGCACATCTTGGCGTTGTGGTGGAGTTGTTGTCCTGGTACGCGCGCTTGGATATCTTTGGTTGGACCTCAGGGAGGAGAGGCGCGCTGTTGCGTGAGAAACTCGACCGATGGCTGCGAGAGGAGTTGGTTCAGTAGCAAGGGAAACATGAAATTCCCGATGGGCTTTTGTCGCAAAGGTTCGTTCAGGCGCATTTCTTCCTCAAAGACAGCCTAAAGCTTTATATATAGCTTCACTTGCTAGACACCAACATTCCTATCCTGAACAACTCTCAAAGGGACGGTTAAATACCCCGAGTGAGATTGATTACTTGGGAATGAGGTTACTGCGTTGTTGCTACCTCTGGGTTCGGATCTCCGGATGTGCGTTACAAATAAGATCAACCCCATAACCCCACAAAGCGACGAGTTATTATTGCTAAGAAAAATGCTGCATTCTGGGGTAAATGGCGCAACGGCCAAACTAGCATGTGATGAAATGCGCAATGTTGACATGGGTCAGCCGCTACAAACAATCCAGGTTACTAATATAGGATGTTTCTTATCGCAACCCCTACAAGCAACGTTCCGCAATCCGCTGGCTGCAGGAGTGGTGTAAGGTCCAAGGAGCAGGGCATAATCCGTCTTTATTTTTGTTTGTAAAGAACATGATGGAACTTATAGAAGTAGTGTGGGACAACAAATGACATGTCATCGCTGTGGTTCACTACGGTAAACCACTCGGCTATCGTAGGAAGTGGATGCGACAGCCTCTAGCAGCTACCACATATCAACAAGGTACAATTAATCCAATCCAATTGTGCCATTATGGTCTCGTTGAGAGTTACCAGGCGGTCTCGTCCGTCTTATTTCTACATAGTATCATCCTCTCCTAGTAGACCTTTCCATTCCTTTCTTACTGACTGCATTTTCTTCATTGTTTGGCTCTGTTTCACCCGTCTAGCTAATCCAACGGATTTCCGCACAACTCTAGCTACTTCAGTCACGCTTTCATATTCTCCAAAAACACGCGATGAATGGCCATGGGGAATGGAATATCGACAACAGGCCTGGAAGGCTGTTTAGCTTGGCTTATTGATCCTGCTACAATGAGGAACGTTGATACAGTAACGGCCAAGTGCCATTGGGCCCAATATTAGACATAGGGCAAAGGCCAAAAGTTTATGTGACGGTTAGTGTAGCTGTATTGACGTGTATGGTGGACCTATGGCGTCAAAACTTGCTTGCCAATCAACCCTTGCATCGCAACCTTGGTAAGAACGAAGTTTTTCTCATAAACCACTGCCCCGAGTAGACTCTATTGAACTGCGAATATCTAGAGATATAAATTCCATAGAATACACATTTATCAGCTTCAAATACAGCTTGATTTCCTTAAGTTGAACTGCTTAATCTCCTGTGGCTGGTCTCATGATCACATTGAGAGGACAGGTCTTCAACTCCTAGCTATCGCTATTAAGCGCCAATGTCGCTTAGATCCCGGGCGTTTTATCCGACCCGCAAACATAAACCAGTGGTTTTTTTTTCGGTTCAAGATTATAATTCTGGATGTTTTCCAGCTTATTGCGCGTGGTCGGAGGTGATGCAAAGGAGCTATCAAGTCTCCAAACCTTGCTTTGTACTTGCATGATTGCCGCTACTCGATATTGAGTCAAATTAGATTGATTTAATCGCAGTATTAGTAACTTAGTAAAGTGTCTACTTGAGGCAAAAAACGCCACTGACTCTCAATTATTGCCAGTGATGAAGCTACGAAGACGCTCTTATATGTCAATGGACAAATCAGGCCAGTCTTACATATAACCGAAATAACAATAACACCAAGCATATCACTTACGAGGAGAACTTCTTCGTGTGCATCCATGCAGGTCGTAGGTTCAACGATCACCATGGCGAGTTCCACAATCTTAATCACTTTGATGTCCCGGTTTGCGCATAACAGAAAATTTAATTCTAATTCTAGTCCTATCAAAGGATTTTCTTCATGTCTATTCCACCATCTCTATGTCTAATGTATACAAAATGCAAGTCTCTCAAGGGCGCGGGGTTTTATCCATCAACTTTAGTTGGAAGCACTTGCGCTAGGAGACACGCCAGCGGGAGGGGTTCCCGTCATGTTGCCAGAAGGAGCATCGCCGCCGCCGCCGTTAGCTCCGTTGGACGAGGCATGGCCACCGTTCTCGTCGAGCCATCCAGCAATAGAGTAGTAGTCGTTGGAGGTGTAGTCGACAGAGGCGTTGACACCGATCTGGATCCAGGCAAACAGACCGTCCTGGAGGTCATCGCCCAGGTAGACAAAGTGAGGGAAAGGGTCGTAGGAGTCGTCAGCCTGGACAATTGACCACATATCATCGGCGTTAGTGGTAATGGCCTGGGTGTTGGTGTTGTAGGGGGGAAGTTCCTCGACAGCAGATCGCAGAGTCTCAGGCCAGAAAAGTTGGCCGATGTGGGTGACGGGAGCATTCCAGACTGAGATGGTACCGTTGGGCATAACGGTGGCGTTCATGTGAGCCAGAAGGTGGGTGTGTGTAGCACGACCATCATAGTGACCGGGGAAGATGGTTTCGAATGAGGCGACACCATCGTGGTCCGTCAGCTGAATGCCTCGAAGGTAGGTGCTGTTCAGGCCATCAGCAGCATAGTTGCCCGAGGTGCTGATTCCCGAGTAGACACCAGTGGCGTTGCAGTTCCACAGATCCACGGCCACGGCAGGAACGGGGTTGCAAGTGGTAATATCAACGTACTGAACCTCAAGGAACAGAGGAACACCGTCGCAATACTCCTCCTCGATAACATTGGAGCGCATATATTCGCCGACAACGTAGTACGGGCCGTCAGTAACCTCGGGTGCCAGAATACAGCTGCTGTTGGCATCGAACACGGTCTCGAGGGGAGTGAACATGTTGTAAGAGTCGGTACCGGTCATATTGTGGTTGACAGCCTCCCAGGCCACCAGGGCGTCCTGGTCACGACGATACTTCTTGGATGCTGTTTGTATCATGTTAGTTGAGAGAGGGAATGGGGATGCCATATGGGACCGAAGGAAACTCACGAGTCTTGATTCCGCGCTTCTCACGGAGCGCCTTGACCTTATCGGCACGGCGCTGGATAGCGCGGCTCTTCATCAGCTTGGCGCTGTTGCTAGACGAACAAGTGTTGAGAGAGCGACGTCCGACGGCAGCGGCATTGTCACGAGCAATAATCTCACGCTTCATGTGCTCGTGGCTATGAGACTCGCCGGGATGAGCAGCAGAGAGTGTTCCCAGCGCAAGGCCGGCGAGGAGGCTAGAGATGCGAACCATGATTGGTGATTGGTGAATTGATTGAGGGTGGTGAGCTGTTTAAGAGTGGCGAATTGTGACTTGGAGCTGTGTGAGGATGTGCTGGTGAGTGAGGAAGATGATCAAAATGATCAACCCGCATGTTATATACCTTCGGCGCAGTCTTCTTCCCTTGCCCCCGGAGCTTCACTTACACGCATTCCCCGAGCGTCCATATCACGGACTCGTCACCAATCATGGCAACCGTGAATAATACGTCACATGGTGCCCTGGTACGTTTGCTCGATCCGCCCAATCTCCGTACCGATCAGCACCGTTTCTTCCCCTTCGGGTTTCATCAAGTCGCATTCTCCTGGGTCAATTACTGTCAACGAAAAGAGTGCGGGTCCCTAGCGAAGGCTGCTGACGACGCCCTCCCACCTACTTACTTTGTAACACGGCGATTACGACGACCACGGTTTTTTTTTTTTTTTGAGGGGGGCGCCTTGCGGTAGTTAGCCTTAACAATACCAGTGGATGACAAGCTGACCAACCGCGTGCTTCCTATTAGATCTAGTACTGGCTGCCATTGGGGCGTCTCGCCACGGCATTACCGGGAAACCCACCGACAGGGCTAACAGCCCGACCCGCAACCTGACCGGTATGGATGGGCATTGCCAAAGCTCCCTAGACCGCTGACTCGCTGTACCGTATCCACGCAGGTCGCCACGATGTACAGCAACATGGCTTTGCCATGTAAACCCTAGAGAAAGTCTAGACCTCAGCTTGCCCAGAGCTATGCCAGCCAGTCCCCAACAAGAACACGATATCTGCGGGAGGGCGCCGAGCAGTTACAAATAGAGTTTTGATCATAGCTTTTAAACAAGCAGATACATGCTTAGCCTTTTAATCAGAATTGACATGAGTGCGACGCTGGTGGTAGCGCATGGCTGAGCCGCATGTCTATCTCGCATCTGCGTTCTAGAATAGTCGGCGTCCCTTGCATGAGTGCCACTCGGCTCGGGACTTTTTCCCTCCTTCAGCCGTCTAGTGGTAGCGTTCGCGCGAACGAAAGCCATCTTTGGCCGTCGTTGATACACCTCGCCTCGTACGGCCCGTGCCCTTTCTTTTATCGGAGCAAGGCACATTATGCTTAACCTACCTATTCGCACGAAGCAAGCCAAACCACGGTCGGCTACGTATACAAATCAGTTAGCGTCTCCTTGCATGCCTACACGGGGGAACAGTTCGTAGTTGATCAAATGTGTCAACACCATGCATCCTGCCAAGCCGGACGGTCAAGGCCGTCGCAGTGAACCCAATGTTCGGGAGCGGCCATGCAGCCTGTCGCCTTTCTCCCGCGTATGCCCCACAACGTGCGGCGGGAGTACGAGTATCGCAAAAGTTAATCAGGAAAATTCCAGGGATTCACTTTTCTTAACTGCTCGTGAGGTGATCAGCGCAAAACAAACGGGTGAAGCACAAGCATATTTTTAATGCGACCTGGGCCCCAGGGGACAAAGCAAAATAGCGCATGGCTCTAAAATTACAAAATCCTTCTTTGCTTGATTCCACCAACGACGCAGAGGGAATTTTGAGCAAATACGAATATAATGCCCAGGCCATTATGTATGCCAAGAGATTGTCGAAATGAAAATGGCTGGTGCGTAAAGCTCCGTCCCGCCAAAGACACAAATTGACCGACGGCCATTTTGCCCCACAAGCCCATGCTCGGGCCAACAGCCCCCTGGTTTACTCCACTCCTCGAGCCTTCATGAAGTCCACCAGATCAAAGAAGCTTTTTTTAAACCTCCGTTCCTGCGTAGTCCTGTTGACCGTCTGTATCCCAAACGCCGCGTCGTAAGACCCGAACTCCCAGTTGTCCATAAAAGACCAAGCATATGCCCCGGTTACCTCAACGCCGTCAATCCAGATGGCCTTGAGAACTTCTGACATGAAGCTCAGGTAGTAGAGGCTGCGTGGCGTGTCAAACAGCTTGTCGGGGAGATCCTTGTCCGCTTCGCCGAAAACGGGGAAGCCAAACTCGGTGATGGCGACAGGAGTCTTCCAGGTGTTGGCCAGGTAGTTCAGATAGCTGCGCAGATACGTTGGCGTGAGGTAGACGTACGACTCAGATCGGTAGCCGATGTTCCAGCCAAAGACGTTCGTCGTGGTTTGGTTGACGCAATACGGCCGCAGTGCTGACGAGGAATTGCTAGCGCATTCCAGGATGCTATCTTTGTCGTCCCCAACTGGCGGAGCTATGACAGTCGCCGTGTAGGGGTCTATACCCAAGAAGTCGGCTGTGCCCCCAATGTATTCAAGATCCTTGTCGCTCAGCGGCACGTAGTCTGGGAACGTCTGTTTAAACGAAGTAGGATAATCTTTGCCCAGGAAAATCGGATTGCAAAACGGCCCCAGTTGAATTGAATTGAAGTGGTCGGCCGCGTACACATCAGCCTCGCTATTGGGATTCCTGGGTACGCCAAAGTTATTGTTGAACTTGAGCGAAATCTTTCCCTTGCCGCTCACGTCTTCCTTGTACCAACGATAGACTCTTGCGTGAGCCTTGATAACATGGTCGATTGATTTGGCATTGTAGGAATACAGTAGTGGTTCGTTAAAAGTGAACCATACGGGAACCCGATCGGCGTAGTGCGACATGACAACCTTGGCGTAGTTGACAAAGGCATCCTCAAATGTCTCATTCTGATAAGCCCCGTTGACATAGCCAATCTCGGGAGCATCAGTGGTGGTGGTCAAATTACTCCCATAAAACGCCAAAGGGGTGTCAAAATGAAGCAACGTTACTTCTGGTGTCATGCCCTTCTCTAGGATAAAGTTAATGACATCATTGTAGTGGTTGATACCTTCTTGGTTGACGGGGGTCCCGGGTAGGGCGAAGGGAAGTATTCTGGTCCATGCAATGCTGAATGAAAAATGTTTGGCGCCCATTGCCGCGACACGCTCAATGTCTTGCTTGTACAGGTAGTAGTGCTCATTTGTTACATAATCCTTAGGTCGGTCATCTTTGATGAGAATATCCATGAGCGAGGGAGACTTCCCCTCATCAGCCGTTGCACCTTCAACCTGGCTTGCCGAGCTTGACACGCCAAATGCGAAACCCTCTGGGAAGTTATAGCAATCGGTCGGTCCAAAGTAGTCTCTTGGAGGCAGGACCAGCTCGTCACTGGGAATTGGGGTTGGAGATACAGTCGTACTATAGATTCCCTTATCCGTAAAGTTGGGCGGATTGGCGTGTTCCCACAGAGCAGTCCAGGCGGCTTGGCCGTATGGGTCATTTGTGTCTGTGGCCTTTTGTGTCGCATTGGGATCCCATTTACCCCAGGTCGTGTAGGACATGGAAGGAACCAGAGAAGCCAATGATTCGGGAGGTGCGGCATACGTAGTGGTTGTGGTAGGGGCCGGTACCGATGTAGCATACCGGACAGTGTCAGTCATGGTATAACTGAACGACGTGAAGCGGTATTCAGGTTCTCCTGCCGTTACAGAATTGCATTCGCGGTGAGTCGCGCCCTCCGCTTCAATGTAGACTTGCTGACCTAAAGCCAGCGAGGCTAGCAATAGCGAACCGAGAATGGAGGCCATGGCAGACGTATTCAAGATAGACCTTGCCTTGTCAACTCCATAACAACCTCTCATTCTCCTCGTTATATAACCAACTCTCTTCCCACACACATCGGGCCGACTCAAGGCTTGTGACCATGTGCAGGGATCAAAGTTAGTTAAAAGCAGGTTCCCCAACCCGCGCGATTCTATTTTGGCCCATGATCATTCAGCGTGTGGGGTCTTCCCCGGATGCTATGTGCGGGGGTGATCCGAGATGCGGAGACGAGCATGGCAGTTCGGCGTCCATTATGGAGTGACATCCAACCTTTACGGTTGAAATGACGGCAAATTTTTCGAGCGGTCCGGCAACTGGCGCGAAGTCCGGCCTCGGAACTGCCTGGCTGTTGAGCTACCGCAAAAGCGGAGGTACCTCCTTGACGAGCAAGCGGTACATTTAGGTCATATGGGGTTTCTACACTGGCTGCGGAAAGATTGGCAAGCTGCCCTATTCGGTGACAAATGAGCGGATATGTGGTACGAAAGACGGCAGACAGAAAAAAACAAAGCTTAGCTTTTAAAACAGACAGATAATATTTATAAACAGTGCTATACACTAATGTACATGCCGAAGATGAAAACGCAAGTCCGTTACGCCAGATGGTTCGGGGTGACCTGGTCTCACACCTAGCATGCCCCGGGAAAATGGAATTTGGGTTGTCTGTCCCAGACAGAACCTGATACCCTCTTCCGCAAATACCCTTGTTAATTCCTTGGCTTGGTTATCCGGGGGGGGCTCGTAGGGATCCACCGCCACCGTCCTCAAATCCGGGAATCGGAATAGCTTTTTGGCCATGCCCATCAAATCTCGATGCAGCTCCGGCCAGGCGAGAACCATGCCTATGTGCAGAATTCTCAAAGACGGAGGAATGCTTGACATGAATAACTCAGGTCCTACATCTCTTAATGCCTCAAACTTTTGCTTGCGATCTTCTTGGTCAAACACTGGCCCATATAGTAAAAGCTGCTCAACCTCGAGAATCTCCAGTCGTGGAAAGTCGGAAAAGTTCATATCTCCTCGTAAAGATCGATCCCACATTAGAAAACCTGACACCAATTCAATCACTTCTTCAGAGGTTCCTTGGGCATGTTCCCAAGTAGTGCTAGTGTAACAAAGTCGTCGTAGCGTGTCGCGTGTCGGAATTAAATGGTCATGCTGGAGTACGGTATACTTATCCATGTCACAGAAGTACTCGAGATCCTCTAGAACTGGGATGCGATTGAGGATCTTGGCCAGATTATCCGGGTCAAGGCCATGCAGCGACAACCTACGGAGGCTGGACAGTGCAGTGTTCCATGGTTCGGTACGAAATCGTTCGCGGTGTGGAATATCGGACCCGCAATCACAATCGCTAGCCGCCAAGACCTCGAGGTTTTGCGCCTTAACGAGAACATCCTGCATCTCTTGGATATGACAGCACTCATCCGGGTTCTTGTCCTGTCCAGGAAGCACGAGGTACTTAAGGTGAGGTAGATAAAAGGGAGAGTCTCTCAAGTAATGGAGACCCTCCTGGGACGAACGATATATGAGTAGCTGTTCAAGAAAAGGTGCCGCCATGATGGCCGCTTCCTGAAGCCACTTTGACTCGACATGATGGTAGGTCTGCAAAGGGCGAAACCCAGCTCGCTCACCGGCCTGCCGAAAGAGCGCCTGGGTTTCAGGAGGAACGTCGCGAGCACGAACTGTGCGCAGCGCAAAGAAGGCAAGAGCGCGCACAAACTTTGCCAGATCGGGGCGCTCTAGCAATGTGCGCAAAAAGAACTCGAGCGTCTCGATCTCTCGATTCCTGGCCACGGCATCGCCCCACCATCCAGGGCTAGACGGGTCAGGCTGTATACCCGTATGGTAGTAGTGGAAGAGAATAGGCTGGGCCTGGGCGCTGAATCGGCGCGAGGTGCGGCTCAGGCGCGAAAGGGCTTGTTGGTCTTCGAGGGCAGTGGCAACAACGTCTGGGGCGAGGTCGACAACGTGGGCGAGGCGACAGTGTATGCACAGGTTGCGGCAGACGGCGGCGATGATCTCGACAGGCAGTTGGGCAAGCGATCGAGCCCGCGAGCGCGGCTTAGCTGGCGCCGGGGGGATCTCCATGACGGCGGTGGGGGTTGGCGAGTTTACTCCATGGAGCAAATCCCGGTCAGCCCTGGCGACGAGGTGCATGGCCGTTGAACGAAAGACTAGGCGCAAAAGACTGGACGGCGACGAGACGGTCTCCGAGCCGGTGATTGGCCTCGGGTTGGGTGCCGCCGAGGGCCCTGGGCTGAGTCTTCGCAACGGATTGTGCTGTTGGGTGAGTGAGCGAATGAGTGAGTTGCTGGCGCAGAGGCAGGCGTGGGCTCAGGGTTAGTCGCGTTTATCCGCGCTCGTCGCTCGTCATGTGCGTCAGGTAAGCAAGTGACGGGCCGACGACACCAGCGAAGATGACATCCTCGCGCATCTTTGGGTGATGGGGATATGCGTGATGGTGACGCCCTAAGATACCGTCAAATGCAAATTCATGGCCAGTTGGGTTCAGATGTTCAAGCGGAGTGCAATTGACCTGACCTTGTCAAGGATCGGCGCCGCTCAGTCCCCACTTCCCGAGGCGGAAGATTATGGGTGCGTTGCTTTACGTTGGCGATGGCCACGTCGTATCCCCCTTGGTCATTGGGATGTGGATTTTCGGCTCGAGCAAAGTAGAAACCCACTCATTAATCGTCGGCTCTTTTAGCTATCCGAACTTTTTGCCCAAACTATTGGGCCGCTGTTGCTTTATCTTGACCACCGTCTCCAAGAGCCACTGGGTTAAGAAGATCATAACAACACGAATACGTTAGGCTACCTAGTGATATTCAGCGAGAATGCGGAGTTGCAATAGCCTCTTGTGGGTATGATTCTTGTCACGAGCACCTCAGGCTCGGCTTTAAATCCCTTCAGTCTACATGCACATATCGGACCTTCGCTGTTCAAGCCTAGCTCATCCCCCAGTCACGTGACTTCGTACTTGTTCGCGTTGCCGCTAATGTCGCGATCGCGTAAAGCAGCAATCACTCTCCACTAACATCACCACCATACCATGCCTGAGTTCACAGGTAGGTTCCCATACCACTGATTGATCCCCCTATGTTCCAACCTAATAACAATAGAGGCCGATACAATCCGCATCCTCATTGCGACTGATAATCATGTGGGCTATGAGGAACGAGATGCCATTCGCAAGGATGACAGCTGGCAGACCTTTGACGAGATCATGAATCTCGCAAGGACCGAAGATGTGAGTGCCCAAGTTCTAGGCCCTTTGCGCTAACTAATACTCCTAGGTCGACATGGTTCTCCTTGCTGGCGATCTTTTCCACGACAATAAACCCTCCCGAAAGTCGCTTTACCAAGTCATGCGCACCTTACGAAAGAACGTGCTTGGTATGAAACCTTGCCCCCTAGAATTTTTGTCAGACGCAGCCTCGGTATTCGATGGAGCTTTTCCCCACGTCAATTACGAAGACCCCGATATCAATGTTTCCATCCCTGTCTTTTCTATCCATGGAAACCACGACGATCCATCTGGTGATGGTAATTATTGCTCACTCGACCTCCTCCAAGCCAGCGGGCTGCTCAACTATTTTGGCCGAGTCCCAGAGGCAGACAATATCGAAGCTAAACCCGTTCTACTACAAAAGGGGCTGACAAAATTGGCTCTGTACGGTCTGAGCAATGTGCGCGACGAGCGCATGTTTAGGACATTCCGCGACCACAAAGTCAAATGGTTCCGACCGGGTACTCAGATGGGTGACTGGTTCAATCTATTGGCTGTCCACCAAAACCACCACGCCCATACCGCAACTTCTTATCTTCCAGAAAACGTGCTCCCGGACTGGCTAGACGTGGTGGTGTGGGGGCATGAGCATGAGTGCCTGATTGACCCCACCCAAAACCCAGAGACTGGCTTCCATGTGATACAGCCTGGTTCCTCAGTTGCGACTTCACTGGTCCCTGGAGAGGCTGTCCAGAAGCATGTGGCTATCATGAGCGTCACAGGTAAAGACTTCAAACTGGACAAATTTCCACTCAAAACGGTTCGCCCATTTGTGACGCGGGAATTGGTTCTCAACCAAGACAAGCGATTCAAGGGCCTCGATAAGAAGAAAGATAATCGGCAGGAAGTGACTCGAAAATTGATGGATGTTGTTGAGGAGATGATAGAGGAAGCCAATGCCGATTGGGAGGCCATTCAAACGGATGAAGAAGCTTTGGATGAACGCCCACTACCGCTAATTCGGCTCAAAGTCGAATACACAGCCACAGACGGTGGTCAATTTGAATGCGAGAATCCTCAACGATTTTCCAACCGTTTCGTGGGCAAAGTTGCCAACACAAATGATGTTGTATACTTTTACCGCAAAAAGACATCACAACGTAAGTCAAACAGCAATCCAAGGCGTTCGGCATGACTGACACACCCAGGCAAAACGACTGCTACAAGCCCAACAATAGCCCTGGAGGATCTGGCCGAAGGGGAGGACGGTGTCAAAGTTGAGTCGCTCGTGCAAGAATTCTTGTCGGCACAGTCATTGCGAGTGTTGCCCCAGGGTCCCTTTGGGGATGCTGTCACGCAGTTTGTATCCAAAGATGATAAACATGCCATGGAGTTATTCGTGTCCGAGCATCTTACGGGCCAGGTTCGGCAGATGCTTGGACTGGAATCGGATGATGAGGATCTAAATAGTGCCATGGAGATATATCGGACCAGGGTGGAGCAAGAGCAAGCGAGTGGACAACGAGCTACGCCAGCCGAACGAAAGCGAATCCTCAAGCCGAAACCGGACACATGGGACAGCGACTTCGACGGCAGTTGGGAAAATGAGCCGGATGCATGGACCTACGAGGATATTGATAAGGACGCACCTGCGGAGGGTACACCCCCGCCTCCAAAAAGAGGGTCGCGTGCCAAAGCTGCCCCCAAAGCTGTCGCCAAGACAGCCTCGAAAAGAGCACCAGCCAAACGTGGCTCCAAGACCGCGGATATTGGGGAGGAGGAGGAAGAAGATGTTGTCATGGATTCAGACGATGAGCCTGCGCCTCTACCGCAGCTGAAGGGGCGAAAAGCACCAGCCAGAACAGCCAAGCCAGCCCCAAAGGCAGCCCCAAGATCGACACGCACAGCAACAAAAAGACAAACGAAGCTCGATTTCTCGGCAGCAAGCAAGGCAGTAGAAATTAGTGATGATGAGATATCGGATGACGATGCGTTTGAGCCGGCGCCGAGGCCAACCAGAAGGCGGTGAACAAACGAGACGAGGATGTGGCGAATTGTAAGGTATGAGTGACGAAAGGGAGTGGCCGCAAACAATCAATCCACTTGCTAATTGATGGGGCTTGAGGGGCAAAAATACACTAGATATGGTGATACTGTGATTGCTGCCAGCAAAGCTTTAGGCTATATGGCCATAATAAAAACCTAACCCTAACCTGAATCCTATCCCCAATAATGTAAGAGCTGTTGCGAGGGCTATTTATGAGGGCTGTTGAAATTTGCCCCTCCGCGGGGCAGCGCCCTTACGCGGAGTAAAGAGATCATAGACAAGTATAAGTAATATTAAAATAAAAATAAAAAACATAAGAAGATGGCAATGAGATGGGAAATATATATGAAGTACAAGGGGGGAAAGGCTAGGGAACACGGTAAAAAAAAAATTGCTTCCCATCGTGAAAGTAGTAGTGATGGTAGTAGTAACATCAGTGCAATCTCTACCACAATTAGGTCTTCTCTTCTACTCTCCAAGTTAGTAAAGGCAAGATCAAACCAAGTCAGAAACAAGTAGGGAAGTAGTAGTAGCAATGGGTACAATAAATAAATCATTTTCATGATAAAAGAAAAGCAGGTGCAGGTTGAGTTAAGTTTGTGATTACCTCTTGTTGGATGATTCAGTAGATTAACCATTAATGCACTGCTTAATTTTTGTCTAGTTGACTTCTCTGGCGTGGCCGCAGCACAAAATTAATTCCAAAAATAAAACAAGCCTAAGAAATAATACCTAGATCAACATAAACATTTATTTTATTCTAGCTTTAAAAAAAATCGCTAAGGCCTATGGTCTTTTTGCAAGGCCCCCAAAGATGTCAGATTGGCCATCATTCAAGGGCTGTATTGTACTTGACCTCGTAAATTTAACGGCATGGGATAATTGGGTGGGGTTGATTAGCAATACAGCACTCCAGCTATCAAAACCCCTGCGAAGGGCGCAATGGTGGAGATGTTGCGTGCTTGCGTGACTCACCTAGCCATCTCGGACCGCGATGACAGCGGACCGTCCCATCTCGGACCTGACTTACACGGCGCTCCGCTGATCGCTATTCTTCAACCAAACAAACGACCTCCAGTGGAGGTGCGGGGTAGCTGCCTCTTGGGGTAGGTTGTGAGGGTCTCCCACCAAGCGAATTGGCGCCGAACCAGGCTCGTTATTAATAATTGACGACTTACGTACCTCGTACACACCATAGTTTTCTTTTGTCGCCCTCCCTTCCCCTCCCGTGCTGTCTCGTGAGCTCGCATTGTGCCTCGTCAGCCACAACACCCGTGAGCTCAACATGCCGTCCACAATTCGTCTAGGAACCGCCTCCCCAGGCACCCAGGCTACTACCCCCGAGACCATTGCCCTCATCGATTCAATCGCCCGCCGCGCTGCCGCCGCGAATATTGATATTCTCCTCCTGCCTGAGGCCTTCATTGGCGGATATCCGCGTGGCAGTTCGTTTGGGTGTATCATCGGTGATCGCACGAAGGAGGGTCGCGAGGAGTTTGCCAATTATTTTGATGCCGCTATTGACCTGGGCGACACTGTTGGCCCTGCGGGTGGTGGTGCGGGCCTCAAGTGGGTAAAGCGACAGCTCGGTGACGAGGAAACGGTGCGAGGAGATGGCTCACGCGAGGAGCTGGAACGAATTGCTCGTGACTCTGGTGTTTTTATTGTGACTGGATGCATTGAAAAGGCGGGGGGTAGTCTGTACTGCTCCGTCGTGTACGTGTGTCCGAGAGAGGGCATGGTAGGAAAGCGACGCAAGGTTCTTCCAGTATGTCTTTTTGCCTTGTCTCAAACGCGTCATGCTGTGTGGGACAATTCCAATCTAACCATCGTTCAGACGGGCTCAGAGCGCCTCATTTGGGCCCAGGGAGCACCGAGCACTCTCCGCGCCGTGACGACGGTCATCCGCGGCGTACGCATCAATCTCGCGGCTGCGATCTGTTGGGAAAACTATATGCCTCTTCTCCGCCAGACGTTATATTCGCAGAATGTCAACCTGTACCTCGCCCCGACTGCCGATAACCGCGACGCATGGTTGGGTC
The DNA here is from genome assembly GCA_022837005.1 of Calonectria pteridis. NCBI lineage: Eukaryota > Fungi > Ascomycota > Sordariomycetes > Hypocreales > Nectriaceae > Calonectria > Calonectria pteridis. The sequence goes on from JAKZGU010000067.1 coordinate 104,894, forward strand.
TGATGCGCACAGTTGGCGTTGAGGGACGCTGCTTCGTCGTCAGCAGCAACATGGCGATTCCCAAGAATGCAAAGAGCAAGACCCAGTCACCGGCAAGAGGACGACGGAACTCGGCCATCACCGAGGAGGGCTTCGAGATCGCGTTGCCCAGGTCCCCGCAGCGCACCCGCATTCGTCGCCGGTCAGTGTTTGATGAGGACGGCAACGAGATTGTCCTAAGCAAAGAGGTCGCCGACGATGAGGAAGTCGTAGAAAGCCAAACTAAGATCCCCGCTGCCCAAACCGAGTGGGTCTCCCGCGGCGGTTCCTCCATCGTCACACCTTACGGTGACGTCGTAGCTGGGCCACAGTGGGAGGACCCCGACGGCCTGATCTATGCAGATGTCGACTTTAGAGACTGCATTCGAGGCCGGTTGGATCTAGATGCAGCTGGAAGTTATTCACGCAACGACTCGTTCAAGCTTAGTGTTGAAGGTCTTGATTTGGATCCACTACCGTACTAATTATGATCAGGAAAATGACGCTGCCAGGTATACTAAAAAAAAATACTACAACTATTGCTGTCCTTGGGTATCGTGTCCAACTTTATGATGTGTTAATTCGTCTTCTCATCATGTGGCGGGCTTCGCCGCCATTTGTCCGCAGATTCCAATACCTCTCGTTCCGCCTCTGCTTGCTTTCGCTGTCTCTCCAAAGCTGCCTGTGCCAAGATTTCTCGCCGGCTCATGCCGTGAATAGAATCATTGGTACCTCCAAGAACAAATTCACCACCAGTCCAACCTCCGTGGTCCTGGTGATCCTCTTCATCCGCCCCAGCTTCTCCGGAAATAGCGTAGGCTGATGATTCGCCAACTGTGTGTCCTCCAGACTTCCAGTCAGCGGCCTGGACTTCTCGCTCAATTTGATGACATAAATCCCAAAAGTTACGGTCGTGGGGCCCATGAACGTTGTGCGCCAATTCGTGACAAAGTGTTTTGCGGATTGTCTTGTAGTCGCGGTATCCATCGTGAGCATCAGTGCGCAGGCGCAGTTCAATAACCTCGCCCTGGTTGCGATTTAAGCCCAGTATCCTTGAAGTACCCTCGTGCGTGGTTTGCGTGTGCGACAGAGGTTCCATTTCCGTGAGAAGGGATACTGTAAATTTGTGTTTTCGCATGGCGGCTCTAATACCTGGGTCTTCCTTGAGCCGCATGAGCAGCGCCTGACTTCGCTCAGGGTGAGGAAGACCCTGTAGGGGCCGAACTTGCATAAATGTATACTGGGAGTCCTCTATATTCCGTTTCTGAGATCTGGCCTTGGGTCTGTGAGCCATACGAGCTGCATTTCTTTTTGCTACCCTCTCAGCCATGTTCTGGACGGCTTGAACATCAGCGGCCGGTGACCCCATCAAGGTCAACGACTTTCCGACAAGTTCGAGCAGGGGCATATCAGGGTTTTTGAAGGGCGCCTTTAGAAGAGGGCTCTTCGGGATGAGAAACTTTTGGTTGGAAACGGGGACATCAAGGCTGGCCTCGATTTCGTTGGAGAGGTCGGTGATGGTCGCATCCTCATGAAACTGGAAGTTGTAGTTGACCTTGCGGTGGGTGATGGAAATGGTAAGCCAGGATTCCGAAGTGTCGGATTTTGATTCAACGTGGTCTGTCATATCGAAAAGTGCTTTCGGTTCTGAATCTGCGGTTTGATATGGTCGAATCCGGGGAAGTGACGCAACGTCTATATAACATATTGCATGGTTCGGGCATGTTCGGTATGCTTTGTAATACGTCACTGCCTAGGTCCGGCCTCAGCCACCCGCGTCTTGTCCGCTGCTGAGCAATACTTGGTGGGCATGCATGCAGTATCCGTGGAAAATCGCGATAAGTCCGGTAGCGTACTTAGTTCCGAGACACGGCAGTCGCCACTTGCCTTGGATCAACTTACGTACCGAGTGATGCACGACATTCTGCATGCATCGATTCTGATGCGGGTTCCATGAATACATTGCATCGCATCGTATCACGCCACATTCCACATGCCGTCGCACCGCCACACCACTCACCAGTGCCAGCGCATCCTAATGGCACGGTCCAATGAGCTTGCAATCGCGTGTGTCGTGTCCTTTTTCCAGGACCAGGACCAGCTCCTTGCAACGTCAACCTAGTCTAGGCTCGACTCCAACTTTATACCATCATCCCCTCCTCCAATTGCAATCGCATCGACTCCATCGACTTGGCGCTGATCGCACTGCTCCTCCCCAAAGCATAACTTTGAGAGCTTCGCTTCCAACACCGCCATCATGCCTTTGAACGTCTTCCGCGTTGCCGGTGCGTATGCCACCACATGCATGCTCCAGCGCATTCGCTAACGAGACTCAGCGGACTTTTCCCATCTGGGCAGCATCTTCATTCTGCTGCACAAGATGACCCAGCTCAACGTGAGTCTTGAAATCCACACCCGCAGCCTTTCACTAACATAATCAGAGCTGTTCGGGCATCTCATTCAAATCGCAGGCCCTCTACATGATGGTCTACGTCACTCGATATCTGGGTAAGATACACAATGACGACAGCTCTTTTCTCGCCCCGCTGACCCTTCCAGACATCTTCTCCACCGATAGCATCTACAACTTCGTCTTCAAGGTCATGTTCCTTGCATCGCAAGGTTACATCATCTATCTCATGACAAACGCCTACAAGCCCACGAACGATCCCAACGTCGACACCTTCCGAGTCCAGTACCTTCTTGCCGGCGCTGCCGTTCTCGGTCTCCTATTCCCTTACAAGTACACCATCAAGGAAATCCTATGGGCTTTTTCCATCTGGCTCGAGTCTGTCGCAATTCTGCCTCAGTTATTTATGTTGCAGCGAACCGGCGAAGCTGAGACCATCACCACCCACTATCTTTTCGCCCTAGGAAGCTACCGGGCCTTGTATATTCCCAACTGGATCTACCGATACATGACGGAGCCTTCCGATAAGCACAAGCTTGACACGATTGCAATCGTCGCCGGTCTTATTCAGACTGTCCTCTACACAGACTTCTTCTATGTTTACTACACGAAAGTTCTCAAGGGCAAGAAGTTCAAGCTTCCAGTCTAAATGACTTGGCTTGTACGTGAAAAATGATGTGGCTGATGTAATTCAGCCGCATCCAACTGGAACTGCATGGACGGCGTTGGGTCAGTGGACAGGGCGGTTATCAACGGCGCCGGGTTGTGGATTGGTACGGCTCCATTTAGCAATGAGCTAAGGCGCGTGGACGAGCTTTCATGTGACAAAAGTTATTTTGACGGTTCAGCGAACCTCAAGGCTAGGGATAGAATGCTATGAGAATTTTAATAGATGCACTTTGATTTCTTCACGCCTTCTTTTGCTTGTCCTCATTTTTTTTTTTTTTTTGCGACAGAATCAAGTTATAACGAATTGCCTGATTCATGGTTGAATACTTTAGTCTCGGTCACGTGACTTGGAGCGCGTCATCCCGTCGCCTTCGCTTCCTCAGTTTCGACAAACATTCATCAACCATCAAGATGGCGAGCGAGGTACCCGAAAAGACGGAGCAGCCTCCCACTGCCCCCAATGGCCCTTCAGTTGCCGCCCCAGCTGTGGCGCCCGTCCCTGAATCGCGCCTGCCCACGCGCAAAGATACTTCCCTGCGGGAGTTCCTAAACAAGATGGATGATTACGCTCCCATCGTCAGTTCAACTCCGTGATCGTGCATACATCATATTAACGTCACACAGATCCCCGATGCGGTTACCAACTACTACATGACGAAAGCTGGCCTTCCTCCCCCCCCTCAGACCGACCCTCGCCTGGCGCGATTGCTGGCTCTTGCCACCCAAAAGTTCATCGCCGATATTGCGGCTGATGCCTATCAGTACAGCCGCATCCGCGCATCATCAACCAACGCAAACAACCCGATGGGCTCCCTCGGTGCGGCCGCAGGTTTCCCGATCCCAGGTCAGCCGACTGGCCAGCCAGGCAACAAGGACCAGGGCAAAGGAGGTCCACTAGGCATTCAGCGACCGGGCTACGGTGGCGGTGGTCAGGGAGGAAGCCAGAACAGGACGGTTCTCACGATGGAAGACTTGGGCATGGCAGTTGGAGAGTATGGAGTTAATGTCAAGAGAAGCGAGTTCTATCGCTAAATGTATGGGTACGGCGTTAAGGCTTTGGCGTTGGGAATGTTACGTCGGTTATGGTCTCATCACAATCATGCTCAATAGATTTATGGAAATTTTGCACACATGTGTTCTACAATTGCTGCGAATTGATTGGCATGATTTGAGTTCTTACTCCATGATATCTGTTGCTTTAAAATATATAATACAGTTTTTATACATAATCCCAGTCTACCTCTTGTCCCAAATGTTTGGCTTTCGTGTTCTACAATTCATCAGCAAGTGCATTGACTAGGGATAATTTGTTCGGGTTCGCTCACGGTGAGAATTCTCCGAGTTTGTGCCCAACCATGTCTTCGGTGATGATTACCTCATGGTAGTCCTTGCCATTGTGCACTTCGAACTTAAGACCCACGAAGTTGGGGAGAATTGTCGCGGATCGGGCTTGGGTTCGAACAGGAGGGACCTTGTCGCCGGGGTTCTTGGGCCAGACAATGGGGAGACTATTCGACATTAGATCTTGGGAATCAGGCGGCCGAGTTTGAGGGACCTCACGGCACAAGGTGTGGGCCTAGGAAGGGGAAGGGTCAGCGGTGCAATTGTCGGACGGTGCTCAAATAAATCACTTACCTTTCCACACAGAGCGCTTGAGAAGTAACCGTGTTGGCTGCATTATGCTTGTCGTGGACGCAGGTCACGAAATTTCGATGCGCTCATATGGCAGCACACTCACGGTGATACGTTACCACGGAACCACGCACTAGTTTTTTCCGTGTCACGTGACTATATTTTGGTGCTATAGGAGGCCTTGGTCCGCATATCAACATAATGCCGTGGAGAAATTAGGCCGTAAACAATACGGGAATGAGCATCTCCAGCTGGTCATGAGCCAGGCGCATGTTTCTCTGGTCAAAGCTGGCTTGAAGGCCTCCCCGCAGTGATCTTTCACGTCATGAGCAAGAGCAACTATACCATCTGAGATCCTCTTGACCCCTACCAGTCCTATAGTTAGGCAAAGCTGAACAGAAAAGAGAGTACACGTATACAAAGTGAGTGGGCTACAGCTTCCAGCTTTGCCGCTCTGAAATGAGATATCCAAAATTTACGCTACGGAGTGCACGCATATTCTTGGCCTGGAAGCTCAGGTAGACAAGGTTTCCACGTGGAACGCATGCGACGTAAGTGCCCTTTTCTTTTTTGGCGTTCCGATTGCCCGGTATTGCGGTTGCCAGCGGTGTGGTTGTCGGATTTGCGAGAAAAGCCCGCGACAAGGCTCCCAGAGAGAGGAATCAACAATGACGTCCATGTAAATCGAATAGAAGAAGGCAAAAAAAATGTGGCAATAGCAACAGTAGTAGGAGCCGCAATAGCGACTAGTGGGAAGGTCGTGGATAAGAGTAACAGAAGCCAGTGGGAGCCAATGAGGTCAAACAACTTTGCCTGCTTCGGCGTTGGCAATATATCAGCATCGAGGTCTTTGAATAAATGTCAGTCTGACACTTTGCTGTATGGGGCCTCGCTGAAAGAGCATAGGTCTCGGCATTTTTAGCCAAAATAAATACTAATGCTGCCTAAATAAATATATTCTTCAGAAGCCAATCTCTTTGGTTTTTTGGGGTGAATTTTGCATTGGAAATTTTGGCCATTTTGACTGGGCAAAGTTTTGCAGCAGTCGTGGTGGACAGGTACCTCTGATACAGTTATTTGAGGGCTCGATTGTATGGGCGAGTGGGATGTCGTTTGTTCATCCAGTTATTGCCGGGCTAGTCACATGCTTAGCGTAAAATGCTGTGATGTCGTACAACCAGTGTCAAATTGATGATGTATCCAATAGGCACGAAATGAGAATCATAACAAAACAAGGTTTAATCACACACGAAAACCTTCATAGTCGTCATTAACCCAGGGAACTTATCATTGCACCCGACAGAATGCTAGTAAAATGTGTTATAATTTGGGTTTTGTTTCTGGTTAGGGTTGGATTAACATCATCACAATGGGACAAACTTTGTTTTAGATATGCGGCGAGTCTAGGGTAGCTAGTGGAGCATCACGTGGGCTGAGACTCGCTCGCGATGGTAACGTACACCACTAGGGATTGTCCGACCAGGCTACTTTTCATCTCATCATTGTCTGCCGACCCAGCGTCGCTGTAATTTTGTAACCGCGCATAATTGAGTGCGTAATAATTTTCTTTCTGCTGCCTACACCTCGAACTACTGACACAAGACCGACTCGAGGACGCCACGCTTGAAGCCACCTTGCAGTTGCAGCGCTGTGAGCCTCCACCTACACCAAAGAAACCCTTTCGATGCCGAGCGCAACGGCGTCTGGAGCCGATACCGGTTCAGCTCGGTCTCGCGAGCATAACCAGGGAAATCAAGGTAGAGGATTCACGCCCGATCAGGAGGCTGCTGTTATTCGAATTCGGAAATGCAAGGCCACTGCATTCTACGATATTTTGGGTCTTGAAGCAGTAAAAACAACTTGTACGGATAGCGAAATTAAAAAGGCGTACCGAAAACAGTCCCTCCTGACTCATCCGGACAAAAATGGACATCAACATGCAGACGAGGCCTTCAAAATGGTCAGCCGCGCATTCGGAATCCTGGGCGATAAAGAGAAGCGCGAAAAATTCGACCGACTCGGAACAGACCCTGACAGTCGATTTGAGTCTGCTCGTGCTCAATACCCTTTTAATAACAATGGATTCGGACAACGGGCAGGAGGAGGCATGCCACGTGGTGGAATGTGGGAGGAAGAGTTGACACCAGAAGAGATGTTTGCGCGCTTCTTTGGAGGACAGGCTTTTGGAGGAGGGGGCTTCGGAGGAGGACCATTCGGTGGTAAGATTCACAATGACGTTTTTGCAAATAATCACTTACAGAGAAGCCTTTGATACAGGGCCTCAGTTTGTCTTCAACTTGGGCGGAGGCCCCGGATTTCGAGTACATCAATTTGGTGGAGCCAGACCAAGGACTCGACCACGAGATACACAGGAAGGGGGCCGACAGCAGGAAGGCAGTGCTCTCCAAACACTCCTCGGATTATTGCCAATCATCCTTTTCTTCTTCCTGCCAATTGTAACCTCTATTTTCTCGGGCGAGACTTCAACCTCATCAGCCCCTCGCATGGTGTATGATAACCCTCTACATCCCTACACGGAAGGCCGGACAACGCCGAATCTGGGGGTTGAGTATTTCGTCAACCCCAACGATATTTCACAATTTACCGACGGCAAGTTGAACAAGTTGGATCGAACGGCCGAAGTGAACTTGGTGAGACACCTCAAGAGCGAATGCGAAAACGAGGTCATGTACCGGCAGAGGCTTCGAGATGCAGCCCAAGGGTGGTTCTATCAGGACGAGGAAAAAATGGCCTTGGCGGAAACATACAATATGCCATCATGTGAAAGACTGCAGAATCTGGGAATTGGCCGATGAAGTGGGCATGGGTCGTGTCTTGTATGGATGATGGACGACTTGGAGTTGGCGTTGTGGCATTTTGAGGGAAGCGAGCTGGACAGCATACTTACTTCTATCAACTCCAGCTATAATATGATTGACCGTGTATCGCATCAAATCTTGAAGGCACCTCCGCAGATGATTGCTGTTCGTGACACTGTCAGGGGCACTGGCCCACGTCATCTGTGGCAGTGCGTGGCTCGGAATCGGGTGGCGTGGGCCTCCCAGCTGCGCCGACGACACAAGTTTGGCCTTTCCTCTTCACCTACATATACCGGGTGCCTAGAATCATCCCCACAGTCAATCCGACGTTGCGCTGCGCTTTATTTTTGGTTTCTACCTAGATATTGTCATTGCGATTCGCGTCGCACAGCCACATAGGTCCGCAGTGACGACACTGATGCGAATTGTACGAAGGTGGGCTCTCCTTAAGCTTTACAACTTGCTGACCTCTGCGACGGAATGCAAAGTCGGATGCCTGCCATCCCTCTAGATCAAAATACGACACAGAAGGAAATTTGCGATTATTTGCGACTAGAAAAGGCGTGACAAGACGAATTCATGCCATTATTCCCGTCGTTTCCACTCCGATAACCCCGCTCACGACCATCGTTGCACGGTGCTACGCTACAGGTCGTCATGACTAGTCCGAGACCCCTCCCCGACACCAACCCGAGCGAAGCGTCAGAACAGAAAGTCATGGCAAATAACCCATGGGCCGAAGATAAAGAAGGCAGAGATAACGTTTCACGCCAAGGAGAGACTATTGCAACACCTGCTGCGTTGCGACCGGGCGGGGCTTTTGATACCTTTGAGAAGGAGGAGGAGCTGATCTGGCATGAAAACGATGCGCCTAAGCCTGGAGATAAAAGCGAAACGAATCCGTTTCTCAGGAAAAGGAACCAAGATGCCGCCGAATCCCTTTCCAAGCTGAGTCTAGAGCCGACCAATCCGTGGTCGGGAGGCGAGTCGCAACCGGACGCACCTACTGCAGCCAGCTGGGATGATGAACTCACAGCACCTCCAAAGACAATCGGACCGCCAACGGCAATGGACCCTTGGGAAAAGTCTCCTACACCCAAAATGGAACTATCACCCGCACCGATATATGTCCCTTCTCGAAGCGAGTCGCCCGGTTGGGACGTTGATCCTCTTGGGAGGAACAAGGCAATGCCGGTGACGTCAATATCGAATGGGCTCCCGGAAGAATCTCATGTGTGGGATGAATTGGGGTCATTAGAGAAAGGTAAGGCTAAAGCTGACGATTGGAACTTGATCGACGCGGATCCCGAATCTGACGCGCAGCCGAAACCGCCACTACCACCAAGGCAGGATAATGACGCGCCGGCCTGGAAGCCCTCTTCCTCACGACAGCCAGTTGATGGGGCAGAGACATACCAAGTCAAAAATATTCAATGGCTCGATACAAACTCATCCGAGAACACTCGTACATCGCCCATTCTTGTTCAGAATGCAAATGGACCATGCCCCTTGGTTGCCCTGGTAAATGCTCTGACCTTGACAACACCTGCTGATACACCCGACACGGCGCTTGTCCAGGTTTTGCGATCCAGAGAGCAGATTAGCTTGAACTTGCTGCTCGATGCCGTGCTTGATGAACTTATGTCTCCGAGGCGAACGAACTCTGAGGATGCACTACCCGATGTGTCAGACCTGTATGCATTTCTCCAGAGTTTACATACAGGAATGAATGTCAACCCACGATTTATTCCCACTGATAAGATGATTAATGCCTACAAACGAACTTCACTCACACACCTTCACCCAACTGAACGAGGAGACCTCATTCCTGGCACATTTGAAAACACCGCCGAAATGAGTTTGTATGCTACCTTTTCGATTCCTTTAATTCATGGCTGGTTGCCCCCGAAGATGGATCCTGCATACGGAGCCTTGCAAAGACAGGCAGCCTCATACGAAGATGCGCAAAACCTCTTATTCAGAGAAGAGGAGCTAGAAGAGAAGTTGTCGAACCCTGAGGCGGGGCTCAGTGAATCAGAGCAACAACTATATCAGGATATCCTGATAATCAAAGGCTTTTTAAGCACCTCGGCCACACAACTTACTCAATGGGGAATTGAAGTTATTGGTAAAGCGATTCGCCCTGGCACCTTCGCGATCCTATTTCGGAACGACCACTTCAGTACCTTGTATTGCCACCCCCAGGCTAAGCAGCTTTTGACTTTGGTGACGGACGCTGGGTTCAAGAGTCACAAGGAGATTGTCTGGGAGACTCTATCTGACATTAACGGTGGGAACACCGAGTATCTGTCGGGAAGTTTCAGAATGGTCGGAAGTGGGGGTGTGCCCCATGACGATGGGGGCGGGTGGACGGATGTGCAAAGACGGGGTAAGGAGCGAGCAGAGGAGGAGACAATGAGCCCAAGCACTGAGCAAGAAGACCGTGACCTGGCACTTGCTCTACAACTCCAGGAAGAAGAAGACGAAAGACATCGAGCAGCTGAGGCCCGGCGCCGCAGAGAGAGTATCCTGTCCGAGCAGTACATCGAGCAGCAAGGTAGACAGCCTGAACGGGGCGCTACTGGGCGAGGCCCACCTGTTCCAGCACGGGGAGGACAGGGGGGCAGAGGCGGTCCGGAACTTGTTCCTGCACGAAGCAGTTCGGTTGCTACGCCCCCCCGACCAGTCCAACAAGTGCGATCGTTGATTCCACCTCAAGTGCAAGGTGTGACGAGACCGGTGCAGGAAGGAGAGGATGCCCCGCCCTCGTATGAACAAGCGGCACAAGACAGGGCATATCAGCCCCCAGTTGGTCACCCAAGCCATCCGAACAGTCCAACTGTTTCCAGGCAATCAACGGCACAAAATATGAACATACCTATGGGGCAGCGGCCGATGGGACGGACAGGGGCTCGTCCCCCAGTAAGCCCTGGAGCTGTGCTAGGGAATGGAGGATCCAAGGAGCGGGATTGTATTGTTATGTAATGATGAGTGAAGGAGGAGTTCAATGCACCCCCAGCCAGTGCCTTGTAGGATAAGTCGAGCTTGAACGATTTGATATATGTCGCGACTATACACAGTAAGACTTTTGTGTGATTACACGCCCTTTTTAGTGGGAACATTTTCGTTTACAGCATGCATAACCTGATTGTATTGGCGACATGACTTTGTCCAGCATATATGCCCTCAACTTCCACAGGTTGTCGCCAACATTCCAATCTTTTTTTTTTCGGGCTCACAACAGAAGAGCAGCCCCCCAGAATAAAAAGCGGTGGCGTGTACTCGAACCCAAAAGTTGATGTGTAGGGTAAGCATCGTAACTGCACATGGGAAACTGAAGCATGGCCTATTGGACTCAATAAGCTCGACCGTATCACTTTTAGGGCGAATTTGATGCTTAAAGACGGAATATTTTGATAATTAATACATGATGATCCGTGCCATCATTGTGCAATTGCCTGCTTTCTTTGGTTCTTTTGGTGCATCCCTTGCCAACCTGAACCAGTTGGCTTGAAAAATGACTGCCGCATTGTGGCATCATGTACCGGCGCTGGGAAACCTTTTTATAAGACTTGATATAAAACCATTCTGCCATCGAAAATATGTTCGGCTTTGTTTATCTTGCTTATTCGGAAAAGAGAGGATCATGCATGACTGATTGTGGCGACCTCTCCTTAACATTTTGAATCGAGAGACAATTTTTGTGGCGCAATATTTGGAAACACACACGGTACATAAAGCTCTAAGTGATCTACCAGAAGATTTCGATGTGATATAGAAAACGACTAGTCGGTGGTGATTATTGATTTCAGGCTAAAGGTGTTTACTGAGAGAGCACCACAAAACGCAAGCGAAAGGCGGAAGTTCTTCCTGATACAATTTCCTAAAAATCCATCATCTAGTTACTTTCGCAAGCAATTTTCTAAAAAATAGGGGGACACGAGCGGCTCCTTTGGTCTCACTCGTTTGAGATTATGACACAAATGGTGATGGCGAATCAGCACCCAGAGATGCATGTCAGCATAACACACAACGGATTTCCATGATGAAATCAATATCATGACACCAGTAATATGATAGTGAATAGGCTTTCTGTTTTCCAACAGCGGCTTTTCGCCACCCGGGTTTAATTTTTCTGAGGCTTGGGGTCTCAAACTGTCTCAAACTAGGTAGGCGGTGAAGGGCGTCACAATTTCCTTTGTGTAGCGCCCGGTTCGGCCACGGGCCGTCCTTTGTGTTTGTTGACATCATGGGGACATCTATCGTCATATGTGTCCATAATCACATCAACAACAGTCATGGCAATAATTGAGAGCTGGATGCCCCCTACGCGGGAGAACTATGAGCTGATACTCAAGGTGTTCAAGTTTGGATACCCAATTGTAGGGATACACAACTTTGCTTCAAGGGACAACGCTAAGAGGTGACAGATTGGGTCAGCTCAGTGGATCATAGGTTGGTATGGAATGGGGAAAACCTCAGTCAATAGCCGGCTCAACTTGCCTGGTCGCATTGGCTGGCTGACCATGGAGTGCCCCGGATTCATGACGCTGCTTTACCTCATGAAGACGTTACCTGCCCAACACGGCATCGATGATCTCCCATGGCAGAATAAGGTGTTGGCTGGGCTGTTTGTGAGTCGACATCAAACGAGAAGCGCTCCGAGCTGACCAGAAGCAGGTGATCCATTACTCATACCGGGCTGTCTTGTTTCCGTACCTCCAGCCCTCCATGTCCCCGTTGCACATACTTGTGTGGCTTATGGCCATTGCGTTCCAGCTTTGCAATGCCACCTGCATCGGGTCGTGGCTGGCAGCCTATGGGCCTGTGACTGAAGATGCATGGGCTTCGCAGACTTCGCTTCTGCAGTTCTCCGCAGGAATACTGGTTTTCTACCTTGGTCTCTCGTCCAACTTTTTTCATGACGAAGAACTTCGGGAAATCCGGCGACGGGAACAAATGCGACAAGATCGGATCCGACAAGAGACCGGGACTTCCAAGGGCGTGGATAAGCACTATCAAATCCCACAAGCGGGTCTTTTCCGCTACATTTTGTTTCCGCACTATCTGTGCGAGTGGGTGGAGTGGGTAGGATTCTGGATGGCGGCGGGTTGGGGATGCGTGCCTGCGCGAACGTTTTTAATCAACGAGGTGCTTGCCATGCTCCCGCGGGCTGTGAGGGGGAAGAAGTGGTATGTGGAGCGATTTGGAGAGGACAAGGTGGGCAAGAAGTGGGCAGTGATCCCTGGGGTTTGGTGAGCCGATGCTGGCATCCGAGAAGTTGGAGTCGAGTTTGCCTCGGGTTGTGGAGGAGTGTCGGATGGGGTATCCCCAATAAATACGGGGGGAGGGGAATCAATCAGTTTTGGAGAAGACAGCGGCTTGTGAAGTTGAAACATGACTCGACCAAGTGTAACTCGCGTATGAGGAAATGATGGCCTTTGGTGTTGGCGGTTTGTGTGGGCTGGCAACTTGCCGACTGCAATTGCCGATGGAGCTTGGCACAGACCACGAGCACGCACACCACTAATTGCGGTGGGTGTGATTGGCCGTCGCCCGGGGCCAGGGAGAAAAACAGTCGGCTTCCCCAGATTCCGTGGGATCTGGGGTACAGGGGCTAGTGAGCTGATGATTTGGAGAGATTCTGGGGAAGCCTTGTCGAGATTTGTAGATTTGGTTTTCAGCGAGATCCAGATGTAGGGAGACGGCGAGATGCGTGGGCATTGGTGTTTGAGGGCGGTGGTAGCTATGGTACTCAGCCAAGCCACACTTCTCCAACGCGGAATGTGGCTTGACACTGCTGTGAAGTGAGCTTAATCACACGTGGAGGCAGGGTGTGTGGCTTTCAATTCTTTTCTATGCCATAATCCAAATCAAGCATGGCAACAACTTCTTTCGTCCCACCACCTACCTAATCAGCGACCAGGACCGTGCCGATTCCGCTACGCTGCCTCTCTCTTTTTTGGTCCATTTTGGTCTAGTCACATCTTAGGTGCCATTTCGCGGTGGCCCGCCGCATCTCAACGCCTGTGCATGCTCCGCTCCAACACAACCCTCTTGGCATGGAGCCCTTCCCCTCCAATAGTTCCCTCGGCGCGGCGGAGGGTCTTTTCTGCTTTAGGAACCCCCCTTCTCAGCTTGGCTGACGGCCCGGGGGTTAAGCTCCCGCACCTGGGCTACAGGCAAACGCTGAGTCAAAGTGTCGACTAGCATGTCCGGACCACACCTACCGAACCTGCCATGGCCCAGCTTGCGGGGAAAGGGGAACTCATTTGGCCGAGGGAAAATGCCCCCCCATGCAAACCCTGCAAGCCCCCATCAAACCCTGACAATTTGTCTGTTTAGTACCACCTCGACTGGTGGCTACGTGAGGGGAATACAACGGTGTAGATCGCGGCCAAGACAATGGGTCAAAGCCGGGGACCAGGGTGACGCTCCACGTCCGCGACCGGATTTTATTGCTTGACTAGCTCGCCCTCTTATTTGAACCGAACTCGCCCCCAGGATAAAAAAAAATGGTGTTCAGTTCAAGCATCACACAACCTTTTGCTCACCAGTAACCATGACCCTATCCGACCAAGAAAAGGGCGGCAACGTTTCTGACCGTGTCGAGGACACGGCCCAGGGCATCATCAGCGATGCCGCTGGTCGAGGCCACCTGGCTACCGACATGTCAGTATTCCGAACTCAGCTCCCACCATTTTCTTTTTTTAATTTACTGACAATCTGTTTTGGTAAATTATAGCTACGGCAATTCTCTTGTCCAATTCGATCCAGCCGCTGAACGAAAGCTGAGATGGAAGCTGGATCTCATGACGGTCCCGACTGTCTCGCTCCTCTATTTATTTTGCTTCATTGATCGTGCTAACATCGGTAAGCTTCTTTGACCCCTTTCCTAAACAAAGGATCCACACCGACTAACTGATGTACGTAGGCAACGCGCGTATTGCCGGCCTCGAGGAAGACCTCAAGCTTGAGGGTTACGACTACAACAAGATCCTCTCCGTGTTTTACATTTCCTACATTTTGTTCGAGATTCCGGCCACCGTCACCTGCAAATGGATAGGCCCTGGCTGGTTTATTCCTACCACATCACTGCTTTTCGGAGTGGTCAGTATTGCTACCGCATTTGTCAAGAGCCAAGCCGCCATCTGCGGTGTCCGTTTCTTGCTTGGCATCTTTGAGGCTGGCATGCTTCCTGGAATTGCGTACTATCTTTCACGATGGTACAAACGTGCCGAATTGACCTTTCGCCTGTCGCTGTATATGGTAATGGCTCCACTGGCGGGTGCCTTTGGTGGGTTGCTAGCTAGCGCTATTCTCAAGCTTGACCACTTCGGCGGCCTTCACGAGTGGCGCATGATCTTTGCTATCGAGGGCATCATCACTATTGGTCTGAGCCTCATCTCATTTTTTTCTTTGACGGACCGCCCCGAAACAGCCTGGTGGTTAACTCAAGAGGAAAAGGACCTGTGCATTGCCCGTGTCAAGTCTGAGCGAGTCGGCCAGACAGAAGTCTTAGATGGCATTGACAAAACGAAGCTGTTGCGAGGCCTGACCAACCCCCTCGTCATTCAAATCGCCTTCATCTTCCTCCTCAACAACATCACCGTACAAGGCCTGGCCTTCTTTTTACCTACCATTGTCGGCACAATTTATCCCGAATACTCCGTTGTTGAGAAGCAGCTGCACAGCGTTCCCCCCTACGCCGTCGGTGCCTTCTTTGCACTCGCTTTCCCCGCATATAGTTGGTACCTCGACCGTCGACAGATCCTATTCATCATGACATCACCTCTCCCAATGATCGGTTATGCGATGTTCTTGGGAACAAAGGTTGCAACAGCCCGATACGCAGCTACGTTCCTCATTGCTAGCACCTGCATGGTGCTAGGAACATTAACAAATGCCCACATTAGCGCCAATGTGGTCAGTGATACGGCCCGCAGTAGTGCCATCGGTCTTAATGTAAATATCGCGCGTTCCCTCCGGATGAACCCTGCTAACAACTCCCAGGTCATGTTTGGCAATATCGGTGGCCTTATTGCTACCTGGTCTTACCCCACAAAGGATGGCCCTAACTACCCGATCGGTAACGGCCTTAACTTAGCTGCCGCAAGTATGATCTTCCTCATAAGCACGGCGGGCTACTTCTGGATGGTTGCGGACAACAAGAAGCGTGAAGGACGTAACGCAGAGCAGGAGTTGGCAGGCATGAGCCCACAGGAGGTACGAGATTTGGATTGGAAGCATCCTTCTTTCAGATGGCGACCTTGAGCTCAAAGGGTTTCTTGTTTTTTGTATAACTTGTAAAAAGTCTTGAGAATGATATTATTACCCAACTCGGTCCTTGCATATGTTCTAACATCCCCCATGCACTGATACTAGACTGAATCACATCGTCTTTCTACAAAGATCAAGAAGAGAGAGAAAAGTAAATTAGAGGCCAAGATAACAACATGGAGCAGGCTAGGAAACAGGGTAGTCATACCACCACACCAGATATTAACAACTATCCAATCTCTTCTCTAGCTCTCTCTAGCATCTACTATTGTTAATTCTATCTATTGCAGCAGTAATACTATTGCAAGCATTGAAATTAATAGTTGCTCTTCTAAGCATCTGCCCAGATATTCTACTACTACCAATTTCTGCCTTATGAGACCCCTCTAATTTGCAGCACTGGGTTCAGACCCTGGGGCTAAATCAGGATAGGCCTTCAACTAATCAAACAAAGCCAATCCCAAGCCCAAGGACACGATGGCTAACTTATTGTCATGGGTTTAAAGGATCTTTAAGATGTAATAACAGGCTGGCTTCCCTCCCTCTCTCCTCCCAAAAAGCAAAGAAAAACAGTTTTTTGATTGATGGCCGTTCTTTGAGCGAGAAGATGAATTGGACGAGCGTGCTGTAGTTCCCGATATTTAAAGCTATAAGAAGGTCGTCGGTTGGGGGCTGTTGTGCGTGGTGTCGAATATTTCTGTCGTGTCAGATGTGATATGAACCATGCGCAACTTGGCAGAACAGTCATCGCTCTGCCAGGCAAAAAATGCAGCATCCCGAAACGAATTCGTAACTATTGACTAGGAGCTGCTGAACAAGTGACTGGGCCACTCGCCATCCTCAGAAGGTCTGTGAGAGTACAATAAACAACGCTTGGATGGTACTGAAACTGGATGCTAAATATGGCGACTCCAAAGGCTGTGACCATCCGTTCATGTCAATATTGTCGGGGTTGAGTGAGTTAGTACTGCCTGATCAAGGTAAAAATCATCTTCGGTGAGCAATGGGCTCTGAACAAGAAAAAAGAGCACCGAAAGGAAGCTTAACTTTGTGATAGCATTTCATATAGAAAAAGAGTAGAAGATTTTCTGCGATTCAAACCAACGTTTGGCATAACCGTATCCTATGTGACTCAGCCATGCGGCTGGGAACAACTGCTATTTCGTGCGTCTACCTAGCCAGTCCATCAGCAACGTCCCACGGCTCGCTCAAACCCAAACAAACGTTTGTTGTACATGCCCTCAGCGCACATGAGACCTCCATGCGGCAGCATTGATCTGACTCATATGCCTCAAAAGCTTCCTAGTCAAGCCTCAACCGTGGCGCTAGTGGCCCGACTGAGTCCAAGGCCTCGACTCTGACTATCCAAGCTGCCTGGACGTCCGCCCAGCTCATTGACGCCTCCTCATAACGAAACCAAAGCATTCCTGCATTACCGACCCAAACCAGCAGCTCACAACAGAAACTCAAAGACAAAATTCGAATCGTCCATTAACCTTCAAGCGCCTTGGCCTTCTTTTTCTGCTCGACCTTGAGCAGCAGGGCACGGTTGATGTGTGGCAGTACACCGCCGTATGCAATCGTTGCGCGGATGAGAGTGTCGAGCTCTTCGTCACCACGGATAGCCAGTTGGAGATGACGAGGCGTAATTCGCTTGACCTTGAGGTCTTTGGCGGCATTCTACGATGATTAGCATGCGGGACATTCGGCGAGGCAGGAGCACCACTTACGCCTGCCAACTCGAGAACTTCGGCGGTCAGATACTCTAGCACTGCGGTGACATAGACGGCGGCCTTGGCGCCCACGCGCATCTTGTTTTGGGTGTTTTGCTTGAGGAAACGCTTGACACGACCGCAAGGGAACTGAAAATCAGCAAATTAGCATGCTGGGCGACCAGCACCACTTTCCTGCCGTTGATTGCGCGCGCCCGCCCACTAAGCCCCCGCGATGTCGCTCGACATCGGGACACCGTCAAGATCGAGTCGCAGTGTTAAAAAGACGGCGTTGCAACTCGAACGATCGGCGCGCCGCTGTTGGAGCAGAAATTTTCGCTCTGCAGAGATGATTGACGCGTCGGGCATCGAGTCGGTCGGTATGCGAGGGATGCGGGACATGGCGTGCGCGCAAACAAGGCAAGCTGTGCATACTGTCAGAATCGACTCACCTGCAAGCCGGCCCGCGCAGAATGGCTCTGCTGCTTCTTGGGGCCTTCGACGCTGGTTTTGCCGCCAGAGCTCTTTCCACCTGAAGACTTGCCCTTTCCGCCAGCCATTGTTGATGTCGCGAGGGCTAAAAAAATGTGGGACGGGGCGAGATGCTGTTCCAGCGATTTAAAAAAAAAAAAGCAGGCTTGAACGTGGGTGACGGTGTCGTAATTGGGATTTGATGGAAATATTTTGATGCTGCCGAGATGGTGTTGATGTGCGATGCGAGTGGGATGTGGGATGCTTTGACGCGGGACGTGGGCTGTGTCTGTGTTCGGTTCGATTTTGGTGGCAGAAATTTAGCGGAAGGCTGCAGTCACCTTGTTGTTCTGTGAGTCTGAGGCAGCTACCAGCAATCAGCTACCTGGGAGCTGGAGGGGGCAGCTCCGGCGGCCGAGGTAAACCCGAGACGTACTTTTGGCTGTGGTGGCCATGACTGATGAAACTGGCGAGCTGCGATGAGTAGACCACGATAACAGTGTCTGAACCGCAATTACTGCAGTACGGGAAGAAGGAATGGAAACCAAGAGTGTTCCTAGCCCGGAATAGTACCCTTCAGGCCGGCTCCGCTCGTGGTCGTCAGCTTTTTTTGCACTTACCTGGTGGCCTTCCAATGTTGCACGGATTCAGTCAGGCTGCTTGACGGTTGACTTCAAGGCTGTTGACTTTGCCGTCGGAGATCCCAGATCTAAGCAGCGGAAGCAGCATGGGAAAATGCTCCCCTGGGCTGTTGCGGCAGCCCATGGTCTTGTGGCAGGTGCATCAGTGTCATCTCAACACTGGCCAAGGTGTTGATGTCGGCGACTTGAAACCAAGGTTGAGGATGGTCATGTCCCGCTGTGGCGGTGGTGGCTGCGCTGTAGTTAGCCGAGCATTTGCCAGGTGGCTGGCTTGCACTAACAACCACAAGTCTCACTTTCAACATGCAAGCTTGCTCGAATAATAGTGTTTTGCGCCCTTGAAAATAAGAAGACTACACTATTTTATTATGAACTTACCACTGGCGTGATTGTGTAACTGTTGAGGATCTATTGCGCCAAAGTTATGGCTCTCGGGCTCCACACTTGCATTCTCGCTTCACTTATCGCCTCTTCAAGTAACACCAGAAAGATTTTTGGTCCGAGCGAGCGGAACCTAGTATGCGGACTAACATTTTTTATATTCTTTTCCATATGTCGAGAATTGGGGTTGGTTAGGTTGCAATTGCGGTCCACTTTATCACTTGCCCGTTCTTCGAGAGGACGATTCTTGCAGGAACCAGTACAAGTCAAGACATGGTGCTGCTGGTGCTTTGGTAATATTCAATCAATGGGCCCCAAATCCAAAAGAGAAGAGAAGGAAAAAAAGAGAGATGTTTGATTTGTTTAAATTGCGAGTATAGTCTCATTGGTGAATACATTCTCAGACTTTGCACAGTATTGTTGTCGCAACTGCTACCATCTCTGCTCAGGTTTGCAAGATTGCTATAGCCAGTGAAACTCAAACCATTGGTTCACTCATTCTTTCGATACCTTCGGACAAAATACTTGTATAATACTTTATATTTACCGCACGGATTCTCCTTTCTGTGTACTTACGTTGTCAAAAGTGGTTCAAATGACTATGAGTTGTTTCTTGTGTCTGCACTCGAAGGCCGAGATGTAATAACCTTGTAGCAGGGGCATGCAAGTCAAGCTGCTCCAGGATGATATTAATGGAGCTTCTGGAAAGAAAATTATCAAGCATATCATGCACACCGTGTTTGGCTACGACATCGGAACCATTTTGTGGAGCAAAGTAGAGTCGAAGAGGCTCATTGAGTAGTTCGAGGGTAATTGGATCGCTGGTGTGAATAACCTAGTTAAATAGTACCTCGTACAGGGCATTGGTGTGAACTGTAAGCTAGCCCTGTTCAACTGTGGACTTGCCAAGATCAACCCTTCCATCCGTAATAAGGCATGTGGGATTGTTGGCGAGCTATAGGTCTGCCAGAGAAAGAACGGGTAGCTTGCAAGAACATCCCGTTCTACAGCAGTTCGCTCAACGTTGCTCAGAGGGAAATGTCGGATAGTATACAAATAGTAATCATTCATGCATAAGGAGTGGATTATTGAGGAGAGGACGTGATCGGGGTTCACAAAAAGATCGGCGAGGCGGCCAAAACGGGAAATGCAACGGCCGTGATCCACAGCTTCCTTTACAAACATTATGGGAAGGCTATGATTACGAGCTGAGCTTGATTTAGCTTGGGTTGACAAAGGAAGATATTGATGTCGTGTTGATGGTGTTTCGAGGTAGGTTAGCAAGGTGTGGGTTATACTGGTCATCCATCGAGTCTTGACAGAACACATGACTCATCATACATGACTGTGGTAGTTGGTTCCGGGGCCACGGGAACGGCCGCAGAAACGGCCGGTGGAGTCAAGAGAGACATGATGCACTGTAGCAGTGTACTGGAGCACAGTGCATCGAGTCATGGGCAAGCCAGTGAATGGCGATCTGGGTTACATCGTTAGACTGTCACGATGCCGGTATCACCAACAGGAGGGCGAACTATGCCAATGTCGAGGCAAAGAGCAGCGAGGCGACGTGCATATGCAGCAGCGGGATGCATGCAATGAGTGTCACAAGAGACAGCTGATCAGCCCCGTCATCCGTGGGCTCCAGAGGCGGAGCCTGGGGCCAGGGCCGAGAGGCAATCTGGGGGGAGGGGACATCTGAGTGGCAAAAAGTGACGGCACACGGCTGAGAACCGGGACCGTGTTGGCGGTTCCTGGGCTGCAGGAATGAGAAGTCAGAATGCGAGTGGGCAAGGCGGTGCGGTGCGCATGACCCTTTGGGTTGACCAACCGGCACATGTAATCGCTGATTGCCACAGCGGGAGGCAGCCGGTCTGTCAAATTGATGGCGCGGCTGCAGGAACGGATGGAGCACTCGATACTAAATGCATGTGCATTGTCATCTGGCATACGCCGCCAGGCCTGGCCAGCAGCTGCCCGCGGAGCCGACCCGGATGATGCCTGGGAATGGAGATGCATCCTCTGGTGGTTTGCCCTGAATTACTTCAGGGGGCTGATTAGGCGTGTGGGGAACGGCCGCGTGACTTTTGAGCCGCCATCTCCGGAGGGATGGTTGCTGGAGATTTGAGTCCGGGATTATCAGGCGAAATGGGGGACGCTAGTGGGCTTCTCGAATTTACTGAGTACGGATTCTGGCATTGGGAAATAGGGGGCCCTGGCCTGGCAGAGAGTTTGCGAGCGTGGTGAGTCTTCGGTGGTAGTCGTGACACAGTGCGATCCGCTGAACTGGGATGCCACGAGATTGGGAGGGTAGAGGGTCGATCATAAGTCATCAAGCCTGGTCTGGCGACGATGGTCTACGAGTTCATCACCAGTATTGACGAATAGCCATGGGGCAGTTGAACGGTGCTTTCCCCCCCCTCCAAGGATGCTGTCCTCCCGTGTTTACCACCCACTCTTAAATTGTCCACCCATGCATGGAAGGGCCTTTGACAGAGACCAGAACCCCTGAGTAGGGTGGGTTGGGATGACCCTGGTTGGTTGTCGCGGCGGCGAGATATTTTGGTTCGTGAGAAGAGGGTCAAATCTGAACGAGACGTTGTGGAATAGGGGGGATAACTTTTTTTTTTTTTTTTTTTCCTTTGTAAAGCGGTGGTGACGTTTGACGCGTCTCCACGGTGATGGTCATGCCGGCTGGGTGGAATCGGACGGCGACGGGCCGCTCTGACAAGTTAACGGAGCAGCTTTCTTTTATTTACCTCATTCAAAAAGGCCTTGTTGCTTGGTCGCAAAGGCTATGGAATGCTGCTAGAATCTACGCCCAAAATGTGAGAGGGATTGCTACCGAGACGCAGGATCCGTGCCTCCTCCACACGTGGCTGTCCACGGCGACCGCTTCGTGGAGGGGCGCGATGCACAATATCGCAGAGATAAATGACTCGTTTGCCGGCCGGGCCATTCGCAGGGATTACTTATGGCTGAGGGGCATTTCTCGAAGAGACACTATGAGATGGTTGAGAGGAGACAGGGAGATTTTGCAAACAAAGCAAAAAAAAAAAAAGAAAAGAAAAGAAAAAGACCAAAGGAAAAAGTAAGGAAGCTACTACAGGACAACAGCGGGCCTTGGGTGGTCGGCATATTTGCCTGAGAGGGTCTGGGTCCCAAGCAGCACGACAGAAATGGTTACGACCAGGTCGGCTAACGGGTGACCCTTGTGCAAGCTAGCGATGTACCGTACTAAGGCATGTCCGGGGAGCAGGACCGGAACGGTGTGAGGTGTGAGGTGTGAGGGTTTGAGGCCAAAGTAAATTGGGGGAGGGATGAGACGAGGACTCGAATACGACGTCCTGGTTGACGATCCGGCTCTAGACTTGGCTTGTCGACGCTTAATTGAGTTGGTTAATGAATAGGAGACGGTGAAGAGGGTTATGAGAGCGAGATGATGTTTCAGAGATCACAGAGTGGGCAAGACATGCGGAACGTTGCTGGACGGGAAGAGAGAACAAAGTCAATGAGACTCAGTCAAGCTGTACCCGTAGTAACAAGAAAATGGGATGTACAAGAAAGAAGTGGTAAAAAATGAATAACTGCGAGTTGAGATCCTGGCGTTCATTTTTGGTACTTTTTTGTTGTTGTTTTGTTCAGCGAGTGCAGCACCTATGCAGCACCCGCCCTGCGCAGTGACAGATGCATGCAGCCAGGTGTCTACTGAGGATCTACAGGATTGGACAATGACAATCAAAGTGGCCCCAGAAAGAAGCTGCACAACAAGAAGCACAACATAGCACACGGGCGAGGACAAGGACGAGACACGGGCAGACCAATAAAGCACTGTAGATATACTAGGAACGCCCTGTCGTGTCTGCGCCGCACCGCTCGAGGTCAAGCTCGAAGACATAGTCGGAAGCCGTACTGTATTTTTCTTTTATTTTTTTTTTACCCAGCTCAAAAAAACCAAAACCCACCGCCCATCTCATCCCACTCCACCCGCCTGGCCCACAGTAAAGTGCGGTAACCACGAAGTTTCGCACTGTAGAGCCATCTGCCACTGTCAAATTGGGGGTTGTGTTTGACCTCGAGTCCTGTATCACGGCGGATTGGAGGTACATGCAGACTCGGGGGGGTTTATAAGTTTAGAAAGGAGAGGGATGGCGAGAGGACGGTGGTATGAACCACGCGGGAACACTGATTTGTTTATTTATTCTCACTTCTTTTTTAGTTATTCAGGTTTTTTTCTTTTTTGATGCGACGAAGTGCAGAAGATTGAGGAAAATAAAATTCACCTTCAAAGGCATTCGTTCATCGCCGCCGCCGCCGTCCCATGTTTCCGTCATTCTTTCCTCTTCGTTTCGCCTCAACTAATGTAGCTATTCTGTATCTGGATCATGTCATGGAATGAAGAAAGTGCGAAAATGCAAATGAACTCTGTCGTCTTCTGCAAACCGCTGCTGGCTGAACATGGACCAGGCCAGCAAATCTCCACAGTGGGCGAAGGCCCCACAAACCAGCCCGCTAAAACCCAGCCAGATCAGCCAAGCCAGGGCTCGCAATAACCTGTCCCTTCTGCAGGTGTAGGGGAGACTAAGGGGGAACCCAGCTCCCGGGGCGTCGCCCTTCAGCGGAGTGACCAGGGATCACAGTGCTCTGCGGGAGCGCCTCACACAGTGTCCCCGTCCCAAGAAAAAAAAAAACCTCCACTCACCACCCCGTCTCATCGCTCTCGTCCCAGATCATTTCCCACGCACGGGAACCACTCTTCCCTTCCCACTGCAGTCTGTCACCTCCCCAACCATAACCGCACACCACCCGCCTCAACCTCATCTCCCCCCGTCTTCTCACCTCTCGCCTCCCCTTCTTTCTTTTCCCGCCTCCCTCCGCCTCCGTTCCCGTTTGGTTTGGTTTGGCTCGCTTTGCCCCGTGTTGTCATCTCACCATCGCGGATTCTTGCTTAGCTTCTCCTTTTTCTATTCTCTATTCCTCCCCTTCTTTAAACCTCCTACTTCTCCATCCTCCTTCCCCGTCGGTACCCTCTTATCACGACGCCGCCACCTGCTTGTACACGACCCAGGCAACCCCCTTAAAAAGCCTGCCCTGTTCCTGTAGTAGTTCGTTCCGGATTCGTGCCAACAGCGACCGACCTCGACCTGACCTGACGCTCTGACGCCCCGACGTCTACTCCGCCACGCCTGTATCCTTCGGCCACCTTCACTGTGTTGGCCTTTTACTCCGTCGCTATCGCCGCTCGCCCCTACATCACAAGGCGATTGAATTGTTCTTGTTGGCCAAAGCCCTGCTGTTGCTTGCCATCGGCCCGTCCCTCCACTGTCAACGAAGAGGCGACTCTTGGACATTCGGCCACCTTCACGGACCTCGTCAGGGGTGCATCAACCCAGCGCAACAGCGCTTCCTCCGTGGGCGAAGCATTCTCATATTTCTCGAACCACGACGGTCTTCTGCAGCGGGTGATTCATGCTGTGTGCCTGACTGGTGCGCGTTTTGCTCCATATCGATCCCCTGCCCATTTCGCACTGCCCTTCGTAGGCTGTTGGCCGAACACAGCGGTCGAATCTCACACTGGAATTGTTCGGGACAATGACGCAACAACCGCACGATCTAGGATACATGGACTATGGCACCTCGGCCAGCCGTTCTCCGAACTCATCGAGACCCAACTTTGCAAGCGCTGGAACGGGCGGGTTCGGTGCCGGAATGTCGCTCCCTCGACAGTCGCAGCGTCCCTTTGAGAATCCCCTAGGTTCGTCTGCCTTGTATCCCGCCGATCGCCTCGGGGGCGGTTATAACCCACGAGGTATGGAAACCATGGCTGGAGGCATGCCCGGCTACATGTTAGACAACGGTCAGGCCTGGAACTATAACACGGGTGGTGTCGCCACCGTCAATGGCGCTGTCAACGGGCCAGGACAAAGGAGAAGTGTAAACCGACGCGCTGCCCTGCCTCAGGTATGTTGCTTGCACGCCGTTGATGGTATCTCGCTAACAATCAAAGAACTGGACTGATCACAGTGGTCTTGGCATACACGGCGGTCTGCAACCATTTGCCGGTGGGATGGGTAACAACTTGCCTAACGGCGGTCTTCGAGTGGAACCCCCTGGTTCTCATGGCTCCCCTACCGATATGCGATCCGCCTCTTCCGACACCGACCAGTTGATTCCCACCGCCATCGTCATTAAGAACATCCCGTTTGCGGTTAGGAAAGAGACGCTGGCGTCCATCATGTTGGAAATGCATCTCCCCCAGCCGTACGCCTTCAACTATCACTTTGACAATGGCGTTTTTCGAGGTTTGGCCTTTGCTAATTTTCAATCTGCCGAGGACACACGCATGGTTATTGAAGCGATGAATGGCATGGATGTTCACGGCCGTAAGCTGCGAGTAGAGTACAAAAAGATGTTGCCTGAGGCTGAGCGGGAGCGTATTGAGCGTGAGAAAAGAGAGCGTCGTGGTCAACTCGAAGAGCAGCACAGAGCTCCGATGCTGCACCAGCAGAGCTCGATGCAGTCTCTTGGAGGTTTGTCACAGACCCAAGCCAGGTCAACGTCCCATCTTGGTATGTCATCTGGCTCGCTCGGAGGTTCTTACGCTAACCCGTCAGGCGATGTCGATTTGAACGATCCTCAAACGCTGGAGTTTTACACGGAGTTGGTTATGTTTCGACGGGATGATTCTCGAGAGATTTTGGTCTTTCCTCCCGGCATCGCCCCTGAGCATCGTCGATCCATTCACATCCTCGCCCACCACATGGGTTTGGAGCACCAGTCAATTGGTGAAGCTGAGTCGCGACAGCTTACGGTGCTGAAGCGACAGCAGCCTTCGCCCACTGCCAATGTTCACAACCAGCCTGCCAACAGCCTGGACATGCACAAGCGCGGACTGAGCCGAGCAGCTACTTTTGATTTCGCTGCCGACCGTGAGTCACGGGCTGCCAGCACCTCATACTCCCACGTACTGGGTCGCCAAGGCCCTACTCTTGAGCTTCCTGGCAGCCCTGACGGCAACGGCATTCCTAATAACCTGAGAGCTGCCAAGAGTTTTGCTGATCTTCGCTCTTTCACACCAAGCCCCTCTCAAGCTTCCTCCAGCTACTTGGCACCCTCTGGAATCAACAGCATGGCCCCCGGATCGACTGCCCGCTTCGGCGACTACATGGGCAACGTTTCTACCCCTGCCCACCCTGGCAGCAGCAGTACACCTGGTCCCAAGAACGATGCTGCTCTTCTCAACAGCCTCAGCGGCTTGAGTTTGGGTTCTTTCGAGCCTGGTTCTCTTCAGACACAGGCTCGCAGCACCCCGGGCGCTATTGGAAGCCAGCGACCCGGCGCCAATGGAAACTCCAAGGGTGCTCCTGAGCGACAGCCCCGTGGACCTGAGTGGGAGAATAGTGCAGGGTTTGCGGGACGTCGTGCTAACGGCCATGTTCAGCGCGGCAGCGGTGAGATTACCTTTGCCATTTAGCTCGTATCCTTGCTAATATGGTTGCAGACTCATCTGACAACGGCGCCCGTGTTGGGTCCAGCTCTACCAATGCTTCTCGGTATCACTAGTGCTGAGGCGTTGTCTTGAAGTCGCTGACGCTGCTGCTTTATCAGTTGACGTTAGTGAATTGCGACGACCGACATAATGCACGGCATTTTGATTTTACGACTTGTAATACTGATTTGGCTGGGCTCGCTGGAGCTCCTCGCATATAGTTTTACGCGGAATTTTACGACAACCCGGAATCGACAGATGGTTGACTGGCGATTTGATGATGATGCACACCGATGAGTATGGGATGGGAGATCAGGATACAGGAACTATTCGACACATGGGCAACCATACAGAAGATCACGAGGGCTTGCCATGGCGAGCCGCAATACCCCAACATGTACCCCGACAAAACCTACGACCATAACTTGACGATTATGACGCTTTTACGACGTTACGTCTAGACAGCTACACGGGCATTTCTCCTCTGGCTGCTGCTTCGCGTCAGCGCCAAGGAGCTGCTTCGGCGACGACAACGACTACTACTATACCCAACATAATATCCTGTCTGGGCGCCCGAGATGACCGTGACAAACATCACTCGCGAGTCTGGCCTCGCACATGGGTGGCACACGGGCGTGATGGCGATGAGAATAAGTGGGAACCTGCGGAAGAGAAGGAATAACTGTGGAATGGAAAAAGAAAAAAGTTTCAAGTGTCAAGTCATTACTGCATTTTTGTGTCTATTGCTGATTATTTTTTGGTTTTATTATTTTTAAAGGAGGGTCGTATTGTCTCATGGTTTCCCTCGACTAATTCTGGATCCGCCTGGTCGCGATACGATATACGAGGGGAAACCTCTGAGAGGTGTTTTGAAGGGTGCATAGTTGAGGGAATTTAACTCGGTCGTTTCTTGATTGTTTTTGGGGTGGCTGTCGCATGCATTAAGATATCTCGGAATGAGAATAAGGAGGAGGACATGTATCTGGATATGCAGCGCCTTGTGAAAGATATAGTCGGGATACTGAGAAGAGTTGCAAATGCCGGGAGTGAGAGTGAATCATTATTGTCATTTATATTGCAGGTCATGATCCGATTCGGTTGTTGAGTGTGTGATGCCTAGCGTGTGTCATGTTGGAAACAAGCAACGTTGAGACTGGTTGCTTAATAATCGCACCTGTTAGCATTGGGACGAAGGTGGGCTTGATACCCGATGAGGCATAGGCCTTCCCTCTGTCAATAGGGATTCTTTCAATACGGAATTGATCCAAAGCGCACGTGAACGATAGTGAAGCTATTCAACATCGATACACCCTCAACTTTGGTATTGCGAATTGTTGCCATGGCGAGTATCATCCAGTCTGTTTTCCCATTTCGGGCCAAATCGGCTGCAACACCACTCCCAGAGGTTACCAAGCAATGGATAACGTCATTTGACGGCATTGACAAGCTCCGACTCGAAGAGGCTAAGGTGCCGGCACCCAAGGAGGGGGAGGTACTCGTCAAGGTGCTGGCAGTCAGTCTTAACTATCGGGATACAGAAGGTGAGTGAGATGGGGATCTTTCTGAAAGCCGTTGTATGTTTGAGAGTTGATATCGGTATCAGTCGTCATGGGCGAGTACAGCCACCACAAGTCAACCAACGAGGCCGCTACGCTTGTCCCCTGCTCTGACATGTGCGGCGTCGTCGTCGACAGCAAGTCCAAGTTGCTCAAGGTGGGCACTCGGGTCATGTCCATCTTCAACCAGAGCCACTTGACGGGCCAGGTGACCGAGGCCGACATGGCCACGGGCTTGGGCCTGCCGCTGCCGGGGGTCTTAACGGAATATCGATGCTTCCCGGCCGAGTCGCTGGTGGTGGTGCCCAGCTACATGTCGGACGAGGAAGCGGCCTGTCTGCCGATTGCCGCCGTCACTGCGTGGATGTGCATCAACGGCATGCGCCCGGTTGGACAGCCGGCCAAGGGCGGCGAAACAGTGCTGCTGCAGGGCACAGGAGGCGTGTCCATTGCTGGGCTGCAGATTGCAAAGGCCGCGGGTCTCAAGGCCATCATCACATCGTCGTCGGACGACAAACTTGAGCGGGCCAAGAAGGACCTCAAGGCTGACCATGGCATCAACTACCGCACATACTGGGAGTGGCAGGGTCCCGTCATGGAAAAGACGAACGGAGAAGGCGCCGACATCATATTCGAGACGGGCGGCGCGCGCACGCTGCGCAAGAGCTTCGACTGCGTCAAGTTTGGCGGGCTGATCAACTGCGTGGGCTACCTGTCGGGCAAGGAGGACGAGACGGAGCCGGGCGTGACGCAGCTCAACGTGAACGTGCTGGCATTGCGGCGCAACGTGACGCTCAAGGGCATCCTCAACGGGCCCAAGGACCGCTTTGAGGAGATGGTTGGGTTTTACGATGCGCACAAAATTAACCCCGTGGTGGACAAAGTGTTCAAGATGGACGAGGCCAACGAGGCCTTCAAGTATTTAAGCACTGGTGGGCACTTTGGCAAGATTGTCATTAGGGTTGCGGGCAAGGAAAAGAATCAAGACGATGAAGAGAAGTAGACACAAACAGGGCATGCCAATGAATAGCAACAAATGCTCAAGCGGAGTTGTGCAGTCCAGTCCACAGCTTTCCCGTTTCTCTCAGCTATCAATGGAGAAATTGGTCGTGCCACGTAGCATTCAGACTGCTTGCTCGTGGACCGGTACATGATCTTGCTCTACGTATCCATCATGCATGCATGTATTGCTTGAGAGCCGAGGGGATTCGGCGGCCGAGCACAAGACACGGCTTGAGGGCGGCGTGCTTTTCTATCAAGTTATGAGCGTGGCTCAATACCTTTCCATGGCTTGTGAACGGGTTAGAAAACTCCCGGGTATTGGCTAAAAGCCCCTATTGTTTTGGCTTCTAGCTGTAGTGCTGGTGCTTGTATCGATGCCACTGGTAGGTTGGTGGTTTAATGGAGCGCAGTAAGTTCTGGAGCCGTCGCCATCCAAAAAGTAGTGATGAAGAATTCCCTTGGCAAATTGCGAGCCGTCTCGATACCAGTCGGTTCCCTGACCATCTATGGCATGCAATCCATGCTTCACAATGCTGGCCGTCTCCATGTGCAATAAAGGTGCATAGCCCGGTTGGAGACGCACGCCTGTCGGAATAGTGGCGTAGGAGATGATGTTGCGGGGTTTGGATGGCGGATATACGATTCTGGTGCTAGGCATTGATCAACGGTGGCTGCGCAGGGGCATCGCGCAGAGCTGGAACAATGTATCCGACAGACCTGATCAAGTGCTGACGTTGGCTTTCGTGAGAAACAAGGTTGGGTGAGCAGTACAGTACGCAAGCTTTTTACAAAACAGCGGGTCTCTTGTGCATAGCGCCTGGCAACGCTCGCATGTGTAGAAAGGTGTGGGTGAGACGAGTCAATAATGAGCGCCCAGCGCGTATCAGACCCGGGCGACGACGCACATAGTCATTAAATAGACTATGGAGTTGTTTGGCATGAACTAACTGGAAAAAAAAAAAAAAAAAAAAAAAAGGAAGAAGAAAAAGCCAAAGCATGTGCCTTGAAGACTCTTTTACATACTCCATCCAATCCGACAGGGATGGCAATCTCCGTCGGGACTGCGTTCTTTTTTTTTTCTTTTTCTTTTTTTTTAATGCCAGGGGTTTTGTCGTCTTCTATTATTCCACGTACCCCCCTTGCCATCCCCATCGGATAGGATATGATGCGATAGGGGGAGGGGCGCCAAGCTGGGATGGGGAACGTAGTAAAGCCGTTCCGCGGAGGCCGTCGGGGTACGGAGAGACTCACACAGCGGCCGTTACGGCGAGTACGGACATGATTGAAACGCCGAGTCCCGCTCCGGAGTTTGATAGTTTGTGACTACTATTCTTGTCCTTTTCGTTGAGGGCGCCGCGGCCACCCTTTTTGTGTGTCTGAGTGAGAATAGGCACAGCCATTGTCTTGTTGAATGTGATGCGATTGTCATGGCATGGCATGGCATGGCATACAGGTAACGAATCCATCCATAACCCGAACAAGGATGCAGGCCAAGACGCAACGGAGTGTGGCTGTGAATGAATATTTTGCTTCGCCGCATGCCTCTCCGCGCAAACAATACGCAGTATACGCAGTACGAAACCCGCTCCCGTGCGGTTTGTCACCGCCCGATTACTGTTGGTCTGTCCGCTGGCCATGGTTAGGCGCAAGCTTGACTGAACTTGGCTTTTCCTTGTAGGACGGGCCCCATCATGTTCTTTGTGCTGATCTTCACCGGGGGAAGACGGTTGTGGCGGGGGTGGGAGAAAGAAAAGGGGGAGGGGGTGGCTGCCTGTGTGATGATGCATGTGTGCTGTGTATGTAATATGGTGTGGTAGTGGTGGTGGTGGTGGTGGTGTTGTTGGAGCCGAGAATAGACCCGACCGGAAATAAATTTGCACCTGGTGCGGTGGGAACCACCAGGTATTTTGAGTAGTTCGGGCGCGAAACGGTTGACTCAAAAGCTAATTGCGACGCGCACCGTTATCCTCCCTTGACACCAACAGCCGAGACTGCTTGTCTTTACAAAGCCAGCTGGGAGGAGAGCAGGCAGATGCACAGAAAACTGGCTGGTGGCCGAGGCTTTCTTCAGCCCAGCCAGCCTGGCACACCACCCGCTGTCAATATCAATGGCACTGCAACCCCGGGCACGTCAATGCCGCCGTGTGGGAACCGGCAGGAATCGACAGGATCACCGGCGACCAGCTCTGCGTCGTAGTCAGCGGCAATCCGCCTCGTCTCACGCCGACTCTCGCAAATTGGCACCGCGTCCTCCCGGCTGCGCCAGGCCCCCGGTGACGTACCCGTACTGTGCTGTGCTGCCAGTGCTCCGCCTGGTGCGAAATAGGCCCCAGTGAATTGCCTTTTGGGGAAGTTCTGCACGTGCCAGGCCCAATGCCAATCAAGCTTCCAAAGTCCGCGCACAGCGCAGAGCAGAGGATATCATGATTCACCAGACCCGCGGCCCCCCTTGTCATGATGGGGGCTAGAATTGCCCGCATGCAGGGCTAGGTACGTGTGCGTGTATCGACAGATGGCCCTTCCCAATGAAACCTGACTTCTTGCACACCCCTCGCACGCCCCTCCGGCGCTACCGTATCCCGACAAGGCTCTTCCATGGTCGTGGGCGAAGGAAACAAGAGCCATCAGCTGGGGAAGAACCACCCCCTAAGCAACTCAAAAGCCTGGGCTGGCTCCGGCAATCGTGCGTGGCCTGCTACCTGGGGTTGCAGTTTGCAGCCGCAATCGTCACTGCCAAATCCAAGCCCGCATACTACATAATGGTAACCTTGGCCTGCATCGACCTGCCCGCTTCGTCCATTGTTCTTTTCTCTCCTTTTACCTCCCTCTCTCCTTGATCTCCTTGATCTCCTTGATCTCCTTGATCTCCTTGATCTCCTTGATCTCCTTGATTCGGGTTGGCGCCTGTCCCTTGCCTTCCGCTTCTTGTCTCTAGACTGCCTTTCTCGATACCGCCAAGACTGTCTCATCCTTTTTCCATATCCTACCCATTACCTGGCATTCAATTTTCGTCGTCTTCTGTGCCTTGTTCCTTTTCTTCGCCCTCTGTTTACTTCGACTATTTCCTCCCCCCCTGTCTTTCTTTTGATCCATGTCATAGCATCTCTCTGCCTTGGCTCGTCTATTTGCCTTGTCCACTTGCGCCATGACTGCTTCTCATCGCAATGTCCTCGAGCCAGCTTGTGCGTCGATTCTTCCTCTTATTATTCACCAGACCCTATCCATTGTCTAACCTCGTTCCTCGCAGTCATCGTAGCGGGGTTCACCGCAGGATGCCTCATCAACCGACGTCGTGGGGGCGATGCGCTTCCCCGCGACTGCCTCCATGACGACCTAGAGTCGGCTGAGCGCTACACGGATACTTCCCCTCCTCTCAAACCCACTCTCTTTCACTCCGAGACGCCGGTCCGGAAGGCCCCCAACCTATTCTTTCGCCTCCTCTCTCGCTTCTTCAATGCCTACCCTTTCCTTGTAGAGATCTGGTATTGGAACGCCACCTACTGGTACGTCGTCTCGACTGTTCTCTGCCACAGCTCTATCGTCCCTCCCTAACACCCTCTAGGATCTACCAGGGCCTCCGAGCTGTTTCCGCGAGAATGATTGCCGGCAACGATGCCGTCTTCGACCGAGCCCGTGACCACGCCCTCCGGATCCTTGCCGTCGAGAAATTCTTTGGTTTTGATATTGAGCAACGATTCCAATCGTATGTGATAAATGAGCAAGCATGGTTGATGCCTATCCTTGCCAACATCTACTACTCCCACATCAGCGTTGGTATTTGCTTCCTGGTCTACATCTACACTTTCCTTCCGGCCCCGACTTTTCAGCGCATTCGACGTACCATTGCCGCCGACAATGTCATTGCTTTCTTCATCATAACCCTGTGGCGATGCTCGCCTCCTCGATTGTTACCCCAAGAATATGGCTTTGTTGATGTTCTCCATAGCAAAGCTGCAAATGGGGGTGCCTGGAACAACAATCGCTTCCAGCTGACCATCGCTGCCATGCCGAGCCTACACTTTGGCACTGCCCTCTTCTTTGCCGTGTGCATGGTTCGGTTCTCGCCGCATCGATTCATGCGCATCATCGCTCCCCTGTGGCCCTTGGCCATGATTGTCACCATCGTCGCAACGGCAAACCATTTCTTAATGGATGCCATGGTTGGTGCCATGGTTCCCTTCATTGGCTGGAGAATTAATGAGATTGTGCTTGTGCTAAAGCCAATTCAGGATCGGGGTTTTGCGCCCTTGATCAACAGGCTGGACCTGGTCGAGTCCACGGCGAGGACTGTCCCCAAGACGCTGTGATTGAAAGGGAAAAGTGCTATTTTCGACTTGTTTGGGTTTGAGGTTTCGCCAGTGATGCCGGTGTGCATCTGAGCACGGGAAGGGAGCTATAGACTTGGGTAGAAAGAGGACACGATACCAAAGACGCGTTTTTAAGCCTAATTCATAAACCAGATCGATGTTGTTTCGCATGAGATTACAGTTATATTACTCATTCTACCATTCGTCCCTTTTTTTCTAACCCTGTGAATACCGCAACTAGCTTTAATGTCATTGGATTCATCTCAAGCTCGACCCAAATGAATCGTATCTGCACAAAATTTGCTAAACCTCCCCCATTTAAGCATGTCTCATTGTTTTCAAAGCTTAGCTTTTAAAGTGGGGATTTGGCCTTGGCAAAGCTCAAGACAGGCATAGCCACGTCCCACCCCACGTACAAAACAAGGCAGGCTTGATGACCCGGACACTGTATGAAATCAGAGCAAGAAAACTGACCCAAAAACTCATTCATTTTATCCCTCCGCATCACGTACACTAAAGAAACAGTTCCACATTCTCACCTCCACATCTATCTAAACTCCTCTCCCCCTCTGGGGTATCATAGCGTCGTCGAAACGTCCAGCAGCATCAACCAAGACGACCCACGAAAAACAAGACGCGCGAAATAAAAGATCCACTAGCAATGCAAATGTTGCTCGCACGTCACCAAATGCTCCCCATGTGATGTTCAACCTGATGTACATCGTTCATTCATTACGGGTAACTAGTCGTCATTTCGAGTTTCCCTACGCTCGCGACTACTCGTAGCGTCTCGCCGCAAAGGACTCGAGAACCTGCTCAGAGGTGCGCACGATCCAATCAAGCTTGGCCTTTTCAACATTAACCAGGAATGGATCAGTAGGGAATCCATCCTGAATGCCAGCAAGAAGAGGTTGGATACGGCCAATGAGGAGCTGCATGGTCTGGGAAGTGCTCTTCATTACGTCTCTGGAACCGTGTTGCTCCCACTCCTGTGCACTGTTAGCATTGTTTCCCTTGTATAATTGGAGCTGGAAACTTACAAAGACTGGCAAATTTTCAGCAAAAGCGCGAAGGGCCACCTCAATCCACTCGATCTCTTCCTTAACACCTGGGTTGGGTCGGAGATCCTTGGAAATTGTGGCAATGACAACCAGGAGCATGAGGAGTGGCAGCTTCTCAAACTTAGTGGCAGGGAAGCGGCTCAGGCATCGATGGAAGATCTCCTCTTCGCGGCCGCTCTGAATCCACTGAATCATTGCATCCTGGTAGCGACCCTCTTGGATAGCTTGCTCAATGAGTCGAATTCGCTGCAGCAAGTCATGGTCGGCCTCGGTCTCCGTCTTGTTCATCTGGTTGGCGTAGGCACCGGCAAGGGCGTTAACATTGCTGGCAGGGGCAACGTACTCGGATGTTTGGGCAGAAGCCTGGGGACTGCTCATTTGTTGCTGCTGCTGCTGCTGTTGTTGTTGATGACCTCGGACATACTGAGGGCTTCCCATGTATTGCTGGTTGCTTGGACCCTGACTGGCAGTGAAGCTACCGGCATGACTCAGGTTCGCAGGGTAGTGAGGCATGTTATGGTTCCCACCTTGAGGTCCAGGAATGCCGGGGAGCTCGTGAACAGGTGGTTGTTGCTTGAACTTGAGGAACTCGGCTTGAAGAGCGGACTGTGAAGCAGCCATTGTCGACACCATGTCAGTCAAGCGAGTCACGTAGGAGAGCAATTGGTCGATCTTGTTAGCATCGGCCACGTGCTGTGCTTTCATATGCTCAAACTGGTCGTGGTACTGCTGGTGAAGCTCACCAGCAACTCGCTGAGAGGCCTGAGTGGCAATGTTCGTGAAAGTAGGAGTAAGACGCTGAGTGAGTGTAGCAAGTACCTCCTGTTGCACACTGTTGGCCACGGCAGCACCAACACGGTCCGAGATGGCGTTGACAAAGTCTCCCGACCGCAAGGATCGGTTGAGGGCATGGGGGAGAGCATTCTGAATCTCCTTCTGAACAGACGAAGAAACATGGGGCTGCAGCTGGTTGTTCAGAAGATCCGAAACGGCCTCGCCCGCCTTCTCGCCAATGGCCGGAATCATCACATCGGTAAACTGGTGATGAATGAGAGCCTCGAGCACTTTTTGAGTGTTCTCGTTGAGGACCTCAGACACCATATCAAGCATCTTAAGCTGGTGGTGGTGGAAGTTCTCATCGCGCACACGTACACCATCATCAATCTTGTCATTGAGATTGTTAAACGACGTCTTCAGTGTTTCGGCCATGCTCGCGCTGAGCCGGGACTCAAGACCCGAGATGGCCTGATCAAGGGTTTCCTGGGAGACAGTGGCAGCAACAGCCTTGGTGTCCTTAGCACGAGGGGCGTTGCCGTTAGTGGTGGCGTCCTCCTTAGCGGCGTTCTTCTTCTTGCGGGACTTGCGTTCGGGCTTCTCCGACTGCGACTCCTTGGCCGATTGAACAGGCGTCTCAGCCTCCTTCGGCTCGTTCTTGGGCTTGACAGGGGTAGAAGAGTCAGGCCCGCGATGAGGAGTCTCAGACTGTGAGAGGGGCGGCAGTGTCTCCTTGGAAGCGCCTCGATTGACAACACGAACCGGCACCGTCTCGTTGTTCGGTTCAGCAGGCTGGGGCGACTTCAGCTTTGACACGGTGACAACGCCCTCGGTGACGGCGTCGACAGCGTCCAAAACCTTGTTGTCCTTGGACCAGCCCAATTCATTTTGTTTGATGAGCAGGCATGCCACGCCCTTGGAGTGCATGGCATAGAGCTCAAACAGCGTGGGCTCCTCCGAATCTTGAACCATGGCAGGGTTGCAGAGAATATCAAGGCTGCGGAGGATTCCTCGGTTGGCAAAGGAAAATTCCCGAACTCCACTGATTACAGCGGTACTATCCGGCTGTGGAATCGAGGCATCCTGAGCGACGAGACGCTGGATGTACTCGGCCTGGGAAAGGCTCTTGAGGTTGTACTTGGGAGCCGAGAGGTGGGCAAAGTAGATCGAGTTGCGCGTGGGGTGACCAATGACAATCATGCCAGTAGCCGAGTGGTACATGACACTGCAGACAGCATCCGACTCCTTGCTGTGGGGAAGGTTGAACTCCTGGACAGGTTTGCCGAGTGCCAAATCCCAGAGCTGGAGAGTGTGGTTCTGTTTCATACCAACAATCATGTATCGAAGAGCGCATCGCTTTTGGTAAGGGCGCTGCTTGTCAAGGAGAAGAACCGATGTGGGCCAGGCTTTCTCGCCCTCCGGGGTACTAGCTAGAGTCATCAAGGGCTCCTTGACCTCGAGGGAAGTCTGAGCTGGCATGGGAGCGCGAGGATCCGAGCCTTCCTTGACAGCCGTCAGGTCACGAACATCCCAGAACTTGACCCGACCTGACTTGTCCAGTGACACAATGACTGTGTCGTCCTGGCTGAAAGTAAAATCCTTACCGGCCTTGCCAGTGTTGATTTTGAGGGAGCATTGCTTGGCAAGCGTCTCGGTGTCGACAACACGGTCATGGCCATCCTTCAGAAGGTTGTTTTGCAAAATATACGAAGGCCAAATTATGTTGATGGACTTGCCGCGGCCGACGGCAAAATATTCCGGGTGGATCGTGGAGGTGCGAGCACGCGTCTTGAGGACGCCTCCAGGAGCGTCGCCCTCTTGCGAGGGCATGGGAGGCAATGCGAAGCCGTACTGCTCTAGATGAGCATCCTCAATGTGATCTTTCTCGCCGTCCTTGATTTGAACCCAGTAGACAGTACCGCTGATGCCAGTGCCGATAATGCCCTCGCGATGAGCACCGGTGTGGTCAGATGGCGTAACAGACATGGCGACGTTGAAAATGCGGTCCTTGGTGTCAGTGAAGATCTTTGCATCTTTGCCATCCTCCTGGCGAATGACACGCAGACCCCCCTGCTTTGACATGCCATAGGTCATGTAGTTTTCTGTTGCAGTGTACAGGTTTCGGTCAATCTGGTCAAACTCCTTCTTGAGGCGAGCAATGTCCATAATAGCCTCGTCGCGGAACTCAGGCCGAGGCTCTGTGCCCTCTTCGAGGAGGGTGATGGAGATCCAGGGTTTCATGGGAAAGTTGAACACCTTGACCGGCGGTGCTTCCTTTTCTTCAATGACAACAATTTCGTCCTGATCAGCACTCTCCCAGCTGTCAGCAACGCCCTGGGCGCCATCGTCCGCAATATCATGAACAGTATCGGCCACATCCGACGGAAGGGTTTCCTCCAGAGCAACCTCGCTCTCCTCGCGACCAAGGTCCGAGTGAATCGCCTGGGAAGCAGCGCTTTCCTCGAATTGCTGCTCTGTCTTGGCGTGCGTCATAGCATCAAGGTCTTGGGCAATCTCAGCCTGAACCTGTTCGTGCTCAGCGCGCTCGATGGCCTCACGGGCTTCGTGGTCGGCCTTGTCCGCAATATCGCTGATGGCCCCGGAAACCGTCTCTCTGTTTTTGTCGACGGACACATAGCTGTCAAACTCGGACGTGGGAGGGGTTTGCTTGACCGAAGGTCGCGAATGTTGGGAAGAAGTGCGGGTTGCCTTGCGGCGAATGTTTGGCGAGGTTGGATGGCTGCCATCATAGTGCTGAGAGCCGCCTGGCGAATTCTTGTTAAGAATTTGAAAAGATCCGATATGGGATCCAGCAATGGACCCAGGGTTGGGGGATTGAACAGGATGACGTCCACTGGTGATGCTCTGTGGCGATGATTGCGCCAAAGTGCCCATCAACTGCTGATACAGGAAGTCGGCCGGAGCATCCTGTGAGTGGTACGAGGGCGGGTGAGACTCAGCGAATTGGTCAACCTGGTACTGCTGCGCAGGATAGGGATAAACCATGGGAGGGTGCGGCTGGTGGTGCTGCTGGTATGGACCGTAATGCCGGACAGGTTCGGTCGAAGCGACTTCTGGTGATTGGGGAGTGAGATTATCAGATCGCGAGGACTCGGTCAGCATGGGCTGGTCGCCCTGGCTGGGTTTGGGTCGGTTAAGGAGGTTCAGCAGGTACGATCGAGTATCGGGAGGCGGCGAGCCGTTGCCAAACGTGTTGGCAGGTTGGGAAGGTGGTGACGGCTTGGGTTCTTCAGCATCGTGAGCACCTCGCATCAGAGCGGCGAGCAAGCCGGACGGGTCGGCGCCGGTGGGCGCAGGCTGGTGAATGGGGGCCTGGAACGACTGGGAAACGGCTGGAGGCATCTGAGGCTGGTGCTGATTCTGATGCTGGTTCTGATGCTGATACTGGTTTTGCTGCTGAAATTGCTGCTGCGGCGGTTGCTGGTACTGCTGCTGTTGCTGAGCTTGAGGATTCTCGCGCGCAGTCTGGCTCTGCAGCTGCGAGCCACCACCGCTAAATTTGAGCAGGTTCAGCAAGTTGGCAGTGCGATCCGCGTTAGAGGCTCCCATGTTCATGTTGTTGACAGGCGGCGTGGGAGCCGGAGGCATGTCCATGTCCATGTCGGCAGCCGGGGAGCGGTGACGGAATTAAAAAGTGAAGGCTGCCCTGCCCCGTGCGGAGGATGCGTCAATGGAGGCTGATCGGATGAAAGCAAGGGGTGCCGATCCGAATCCGCGTCCTTTTTTTTTTCTCCTCTTTTGCAGAAGAAAGAAAAGCGGGTGTGGCGGGGGGGGGAGAGGAGACGGCAATGCCTGTTTTGCAACAAGGCGAGGCGGTGATGGGGAGAAAAGAAATGATTTGGGGAGGTTATGCGGAGTTAGAGGTTTAGTCGCCGCGCCTGAGAAAGCAGGCAGGAGAAATAAATTTGGAAAGTGGCCGGGCGCGGGCGCTCGCGCACCTACCCGCGGAATATGGCGATGGCTGGCGTTGATGACTAGGTATGCGTGTATGGCAGCCCAACGCTACGCTGCGAGCATGACCCAAGCCCAAGGTGGCCAACCAAGTCAGAGGTGCAGGGCCGCAGTATTGGATCGCCCCGTAAATGGCGAGTAAGAGTCGGAGGATGCGGCGAGTGACGTGGTACGAGGCCAAACGGCTTTGGGATTGCGGATTGTCATCGTTTGTCCTTGGTTCAGGTCTTGGTCTAGGCCTGCAAACCCCGGCCCCACGGTTGCGGCTGAATCAATTATCCGCTCTGCTGCACATCTCTAGCGGTTCCCCGTACAGCAGAGAAGCAGGAGCGGAAGCACCAGGTGGCCGCGCGCAGTAGCACCAGCAGCGCGCAGTGTGCGGAACCTGGCATGCAGTGAGAGTGCTGGACAGTGCTGTGCAGTGCGGCCAGCCGTCCACGGGTCCCAATTCACCAATTCCAGCTGCCCCAAGTGGGGCCCTGTTTAAGGCCTGGAGCACCCCAAAAAGCTCACCCCAGGCCCGGCAGTCGGGCGGCCCACGGCCCTGTTTCAGCACCTTAACTCAGGGACACTACGGGGCCGTTTGGCGGTCGGCAGGCTTCCAGCCTTCCCACCTGACAGAATTCAAGGTACCTCGCTCAACCTGTGGCGCAAGTGTGGCCGTTCCCCAGGTGGCGGGCTTTCCTCAACCCCAAAACATTTTAGCGGAATCCAGTCATCCATCGCTTCGACCATTCTCCCAACCAAATATCCTTATCACTCCTCGCTCCAGCCTCGAACCGGCCTCAGGGACCATCCAGCCCTCTCCTCAACCTACATGCACCCCTTGCTGCTGCTTTAGACCATCGCCGCCTACCGCATGTCGCTGCGCAACTAAGTCCGGTTCATCCCCAACAACCACCACCACCACCACCACCGAATCCACATTCGCGACATCTACGACCAGGTCATCGCCATCATGTTCTGTCTCCGAAGGTAGCCCCTCCTCCTATCCCTCTCGCGACATGGCTAACTCTTCCAGCTGGCTTCCGCTCCTGTTCATCCCGACCAACGCCTCCCCCGCCTTCATCTTCCTCTTCTTCATCTGCACATACTTCCTCAACCGGCCATGTGTCTACTGCTCCATCCTCTTGCTCATCCTCTTCCTGACTTCGTGCAACTGGTCGGACCGATGCTTCTTCGACTTTGGCAGTAACTGGTTCCTCCCGAGGTCGCTGTCCAGCCCCCTGCCATCGGATGTCATATCTGACTCGACCGATCTGTTCAACGCGAGCGTCATCGAAATGGCCAACTCGACTGTCAGCGCTGCCACGAATGCCGCCCTGGAGGCCCTCACGAATCGCAAAGCGGAGTGGACTGGGCTAGGAATCGAGTGGCTAAGGAGTCTCTTGGGAAAGCGGGAATGGAGGATCGACTGCATGGACATTTACATCCGACTATGATTCTCATGACGAACTCGGGCAATAGAGAAATTAAGGGAATGAACATATGGCTATAATGACACAGCATTGCATGGCGTTGCATGACATCTGCTTGATACTGGTTTAAAATTGATAACTAAATTCTAATTCATATTCATCCTATGCTATCCACTATCCTATTTATAAGGGGAAGGGAAACAAATACATGCCATACATATCCAGTCTCGCTTGGAAAGCACTCATTAAAAACGTCCCAGGTATATATATATCCCACATGGCCTTTGCACTTACATCAAACATAAAACCGATTTCTCATAGCTCACGCTGCGGCACGGATTCCGACTCCAGGTCGTCGTCAAGAGTCTCGCTCTCGACAGCGTCGGCATCGATGGCTTCCGGTTCAAGGTCCTCAGGCACCTCCGCGGTAGGCTCAGCATCAGGCTCCTCCGCGTGGTCTTCATCATGATGTTCAACTGGTAGTTCAGTAGGCATCTCAGCAAGCTCCTCGGTATGGTCCTCCGCAGAATCTTCGGCAGGTTGGTTTTGGTCCTCAGAGTCGATATGGTCAGACTCTTCGGAAATATCTGCTACAACCGAAGCCTCGGGGACAGCTTCGATGGAAGCTGAAGTTTCGACTTGAGGTTCGGCCTCGTGATCAGCGTCAGAGTTGACATCAGGCTCTGCCTCGGGATCGGCAGCAACTTCAGTGTCGGAGTTCATCTCGACCTCAGTCTCAGGCTCCACAGACTGAGTGGGCAGAGAAATTGTCTCGGTAACCTTGACTGTGGCTGTCTCAACTTCAGTAACAGTCTCAACAACCCGAACGATTCTCTCCGAAATCACTGTCTCAATCTCTCGGCCAGGCTCAGGGGCCTTCGAGACTTCTTCCGAGGGCTGCTGAGTTTCAACGGCTTCAAGCTCCTCCGACTGAGAGGAGCCAGCACAAGAGTCTGCAGACTCGCTCGAAGCATCGGGCGCGTCCAGCAAGTTCTTGTGCTCTTGGAGCTCAGCCAGTGAGTTCTCGTCGATCTCAGTGCTTTCGACGTAGGAGATGCTTTCCTCACCATCCAAGACCGCGGCCTGGTGGCTCTCTTGGACCTCTTCCTCACTAATCAGAACGTCTTCGACCTCGTTCTCTTCTTCAGTCGACTCCTCCTCGACGTGGCTCTCTTCAGCCAGGCTCTCAGGCACTAAACTCTTCGCAACCTCCATTTCAACCTCCTCTTGAACCTCATCTCGGGTGTCGAGCACGACGACCTGACTCTCCTCGGCCATCATGCCTAGTTGAGCTTGCGTGGTCATGAGTTGTACATCTTGGGTCGGGACATGGGTAACCGTCACGGTAGCCATCTCCTGGTTAACCACCAGCGTCTGGAACGTGCGGGGGTCAGACTGAGACTGACCGCCACCGCGCACGGCAAGCATCAAGATGAGCACGCTCAGAAGGCCAATGATGACATTCTTCTTGTCCTGCATCAAGACACGGCCAGACTGTAGGAGCAAGTCCGGAAGGGAATCGTTTTTCAGCTCACGCTGGGTCTCACGAGGCTGTGCGGGTGGCATTTGACGGGTGTTGTTGGGGGTAGACTCGGTCGAGCGCGCTTGTTCGTAGTCATGGGCTTGTGCTGAGTTGTATCCGTGGGAGGCGTCATGACCATACATCTCTCTCAGCCTCTCCTCGTCTCGCCTCTCTCGCTCTTCGGGGGTTTCGACATGGGGCTCAGGAGTTGGGATTCTCGAAGCAGAACTGCGATCCATGAAAGATGCATCTCTGTCTCCATCAACGTGGTCGCGCTCAGCATACTCTTCGACATCAGGGTGCTCCGATGGTTCCTCGGGAACCTCGTCGGAAACCTCTGGTTCTTGCTGGGGGGCTTCTTCTGAGACGTCTTCGGGAGTGTCTTCAGGGACATCATGTGGAATCTCATCCGGATCTTCATGGTGCTTGGGGGGCTCATCAGAGAGATCGTCATCTGGCGCTTCCTCGTGAAGGTCACGATGTTCAGGCAGTTCGGGTTCTTTCGCTGCCACGTTGTCCTCTTCTAGCTCCTCCTCATCGGAATACTCTTCTTCAGGGATGCCATAGTCCCCATCATACTGTTCGCGCATATCCATCTCCCTCTCTTGCTCCTCAAGTTCCCGCTCCTGTTCAATCTCGAGACGGTTCATCTCTTCTTGGACCACGCCATCAACGAGGGGCTCAAGCTCGACATCCACTCGCTCCATCTCTTTCCAGCAAGCCTCCCATGCACCAGCCTTCATCAGACCGTTGGAGGCATACACCTTGACGCGGAAAATTTTAGCTGGGCCAAGAGCGTCGTAGCGGATTTCAGAACGACAGGTCTTGCACCAATGCACCTGCTCAACGCTACGACGAGAGCCTCTTCGGTCGTCGTCATAGTAGTCATCATCCTCCTCGCTGTCCGAATCCTCAATCAGGGTCATTTCGTTGGAAGGACCAAGGTAGTGACCGCACTCGAGAATACGAGCACGACGTCTGCAGGGGAGTTCCAGTGCTTCAAGCAGCCGCTCCTCGAGAACCTCATAGTCGTTCTGTGGATGAGGCAGCAGAATACCACGCTCGACAGTCGTATCACCCATGCGGTCCTGAAGGAGTCGCCAGGCATCACGCACCGTTTTTGCATCCTGGCTCAACTCGTCGGGCCGCGCGCGCTCGAGGATGTCACCCCAACCCCATCGCAGTGGGAGGAGGGTAACATGGAGCAGCACGAGAGGTGGAGTGGTTCTCTTGAAGCGGGGAGGTGTCTTCTTGGGGGAGTACTGCGCTGAGAGGCTGGGGGATCCCAACCGGGACACGGTGGGCATACCACGCCTGCCAGACCGGGGGGATCCATAGACGGAGGGTGTCGGTGAAGACATTTGCATAGCCTTAACAGACGAGGGCGATCTAAAAACAGGTCGAGGGGCACCTCGGACAGTAGGCACAAACTCCTCATCGCGATCATATTGGCTAAGGTCCGATATGCGAGGAGAATGGTCCATGGCGGCCATCTTCTCTAGCTTCTTGTGCTCGGACTCGGATAGCGAGCCCATGGAGCTCCTGGGGCTGTCGTCACTAAAAACGTCGTCGTTTTCCTCGTTACGAGAGCTGCTGCGCTCGTCTTCCGTGGAGTGATGGCTTTGTGCAGTTGAAGACCTGCGGGCATCCAAGTCCCGGTCGCTCCCTGTCGATGGCCGGGGGCTGTGGACAGACTGGCCGACAGAGTGTGCGTCTGATGGCCTAGCGCTTGCGGGGCGGGACTGCGAGACACTGCTTTCCTCGACACCGCCTTCGGCATACTCTGATTCTTGTTCGCTACCCAGTGACTCCCGGGCACACGTCTCGGTCGCCTGGTGAGCGTCTGAGGAACGGCCGCTATAGCCTTCGGCTTCGGAAATCAAGCTCTCGTCTGTCTCGGTGTTCATCGACTCTCGTCCTCGGTCGGCTTCAATCTGCTCGACAATGTCTCGGGCCGCAGCCTGAATCAAAGCCTCTGTCCGTTCCGATGTCCGGCGGCCGCCGTCCGATGCACTCGAGTCTGTTGAGACGGAGTCTAACGACTCTCTTCCCGATGGGGGAGCTTCAGGTTCGGCCTCTGTAGGCTTGGCTTCCTCTGGATGTGTGTGTGAGGGAGCAGGTTCTTCGTCTTCCACCTCGTCGTTGGAAGCATCCGCTTGCGGCTCGGCTTCAGCTTCTACTTGTTGTGCGTCGTCATCATTTTCGGGGGTGTCATGAGTGTCTTGGGAGTTTGTCGTGTCGTCGTTGGTACCGTCGAGCACCTGCTCGTCAGGCGTCACCTCTGGCGAGTCGGCCTGCTCGACCTTACCAGCCTCCTCGGGGTGTTCTGCGGGAGGCTGGTGATCCTCCTTCTTCTCCATGTCGTGGTCATCCATAGGCTCGCTTAGACAGGACTTGTCGACGTGAATTTCAAAATCAAGGTCCTCGACCGTGTTGCGTCGAGGCATAGAGCGGTGGGGTGGGTATTGTAGAATGTAAGACGCAGTCCAACGGGTAACACGGGGCTGCCACAAAAGAAAAGCACAGGAATGGATGGAGGGATATGCCTGGGAATGTGCAGCAGTTATTTCTCAGGGGCCGCTGCGTGTGTGGCCGTGAGGTGGTTGGTACTGGGATGGATGAATCGACCCAAAGCTTTGTTTACCCTGGTTGTCTGGTCGACGAGCGGACAATCCCTCATTGATTGTGCACAACCCCATCCTA
Organism: Calonectria pteridis; assembly: GCA_022837005.1. Taxonomy (NCBI): domain Eukaryota; kingdom Fungi; phylum Ascomycota; class Sordariomycetes; order Hypocreales; family Nectriaceae; genus Calonectria; species Calonectria pteridis. The sequence continues at coordinate 149,728 of JAKZGU010000067.1, forward strand.
ATTATACACGTATGCTAAGCTGAACTAGGCTTAGCTCTCGCCTATCTCCAAGCTCTTGTCTCGCAAAAAAGCAAGTTTTGGTAAAAGAGTGGCAGTGGCACGCTCTCTCAAAACACAATGGCTTCTTTGTCTTCCCCCAAGATCTAGAGGTTCATCTATCATAGCCTCCATAACAATCTCTATTGCTTGCAAATTACGGGTTACAAGCCCTGCAGATATCTGAAAAATTTGCTTATTGTCTTCACAGATTTACCGAGCTCAGATGGACCATGTTCCTATTTGTTTTAGCAACGGTGCAGAATGGCATCTAGGGTGTGCACAGTTGGGCGTGCACAGTTGGGCATCCTGGTCCGTTGCACCAAGCAATCGTGCCCATGCCGCAAAACTCGTCACCGCATGACATCCAATAAACTTGCAGAGGGCGCCTAGTTCGCATCGACTCGACTGTCGTGTCAATCGCTGATTTATTCCGTCTTCTTTTTGGCCATCATCCCGGCCGCTTGCTTCACCCGCTGAGTTGGGTTTGGCTAACATTTGCCCATCCCCATGCGATAAATTCTGGTTGCCCGGTACCGAGCGTCCATGCTCAGCCAGGGACCGCAACGTTAGCCTCTCTAATGCTGATGCTCTCTACTATGTACACCGCAGCCCTGCTTCTGGGGCCAATTCGTCGGCCCCTCTCTGACTCGACTTCGTGTCCATCCCCCGTTTGTCCCTTTACCGCCCTTCCTTCTAAGGAAGTTCGTCCCCAAAAGAGAGCATGAGCGAAAAAGAAAAGAAAAGAAAAATTGCCCTTGACCGCCTGTGTTTCTCGAAAATGTGGGCCAACCATCAGATGCCCACGTAGCCAATGTGATGAGTCTAGTTACAAGGCGGGCAATAATACTACGAGGGAAGGCCCGTAGCTTACTTGGGCAAACATAATATATTGTTAGGAGAATGGCCGGGTGGAAATGAGGCTCGGCAAATAGCCTTACTTACACTTCCCAGGTCCACCCATGTTCAGCACACGTTTCTGAGAGAACCTTCAGACCCCGGTCAAATGACTTCTTCAAGTCTTTGACAACGAGATCAGGACTGGCTTTGTTAGCGCCACTCGCAAGCAACGCTAATCACTCGTCACAGTGGGACAACTCACGTTCCAAATATCCGTGGAACGCCTCTTCGTCATAAAAAAAAACCTTCCACTCTTGGCGCATCGCCGTTTTGGTGTCCTCTTGGTTCACCCGCTCAGCGAACGCCGTCAGCTCAGCGACCATGATGTCAGTCGCCGTGATGCTAAAAAGCATTCGCTAGGGAAGCGTCTCTCTCCTGGCCGGTGCGGGACTCATCCTTGTGTTTCCAATATTTTCGGCTCGGGCTGGGCCTGCGTATGCATCATACAAGGGAAGAAGCAATACGGCAAAGGGGTCATTCTAGGGCATGCTGCTAGATCGAGGTTTTCCCACTGGCCTGAGGCGGAGGTCCAATGGCACGCTGCTTGCTGCGTTGCCGCAACAGCCAACTTGCCGCCTGTGGATGTGCCGCTCGTAGTCATGAGCGTCGAACCGGCTCCCCATCTCTCCTCAGAATTCTCATGGAGCCATTTTATCGTATCGTCCTCATCATCAATGGCCGCTGGGAACGGGTGCACTGGTGCCGCCCAGTAAGATATACTGATAACCACAGCCTCAGTCTCTTTGCCAATGCGCTCGAACCATCAATCACTAATCTATGTAGGTATTACACTCTTTATTTATATTCTTCAGCTAAGTAATGGTCTGTTGGAGCATCACTCTGTCTTGGGTGTGGCCGATGGTGGCGGAGCAATGGCGCCTCGGTAATACTTCCTCAGCTGGCTGTAGTCAATGGCCTCATCTGTGGAAACGGGATATCTCAGGCTATGATAGTTCATTCCCAGGGAACAGTGAACCGCATCCACCCAATCGCTTGACTCTCCCTTTCTCATCGTCACCACCACGAACCGGGTGGGAGTCAATGGCATCTGAGGCTCCATCTCAGGGGATCCGGAATAGGTAGTCTATACGCAGTCAGTCACATGCTCAGTTTGTCAGGAAAGGTAGGCAACGTTACCTCTTGGAGGAATGCGTGGACACTCTGCTCCGCGCCTCCGATTTTGATCGAAGAAGGGCACCATGCTCCTTCTCTGACTTCGTTTCCAATTCGGCCCTCGACTGGGATTGAAGACAATATGCCCATCCTCCCTAAAAACTCCAGAGCCTTCTGCTCGTCTTCCGAGTTCTCCCCATTCACTTGAGCCTTGCATACTGCCCATGGAATGGTGACGCACACGACCATCTGCTTGTACGAGAAGCTTCCGATCCTCTGCTGGAGCTGACCACCGGCCTGTATCACATCCTTGAAGCGGGCGGAAATGTTTTTTTCGCTGAATGTTTCGATGTTCCAGTGAAGTAGAAGTTTTGGGCCTTCTGATCGTATATTTCTCCTGTGTCGGAAGGGGAAGGAGTGCAGATAACGAGGAGGATCCGTCACGATGGACATTGTTCGTATCAGGGAACCCTTGGTCCAACTGTCAGAGTCTACCGGGAAATTTCTGACATTCCATAGGAAGATGCGCTTGGGTTGGGTGATGGCCATAAGAATTCCGTTCAAGAATCGGTGGTCTTCGCAGAATTGATGTACCCAGTCTTCGCCTTCGGCAGTGACAACGCCCAAGTTGAGCCCTAGTTTATTGAAACCACCAGCGATAATTTTGTTAAACACTTTCGTAATATAGCGGGTATCTTTGTCAATGATGGCTTTGGACGTAGAGTCCAAACCGATGTAAGAAGGGGGTCTAACAATTGGCATCTGCCTGGCTTCGGTGGTGGCCGTTGGAGCTGAAGATGGAGCTGGAGATGGTGATGATACCGAAACTGAAGGCGGGACGATAGATTCTGGCGCAGGCTTGACCTCAACAGTCTGTGTGCTGTTGTCGGCCGATCGCATCTCTCCATTGAGCGCTTCGAAAGTCAGCCTTGATGCTGGAGCTGTAGTGAAACCCATCTTACCTTCAACAGGTGGATACATGAAGTTGAACACGTCCTTTTCCCTCTTCAGGCTTTCATCTAATTGAGATGCAAGTGTATTCTCAACTGTTTGTGTGCCATTGGCCGTCATCTCGCGTTCGGGCATTATTTCAACTGGGCATGGTCAGAAATATTTGGGGCGCAAGAGAAAATATTGCTCACATTCCACTGGCGGCTCATCGACAACAACGGCGTAAAAGTCATCATACACCCTCGGACCCATGTCTTCATGTTCGTTGATTTCGGATCCTGGAAAAAATTCAACGATTCGAGTGCCGTCTTCTCTGGTTTCGGCATTTTCTGGACGGGTTTCAGATGTTAGTGAGTACATGCAAGAAAATAACATGATACCAACCTTCAAAAAACATATCGTCAACTACGGACGGAGCTTGGGAATCATCTCCATAATGCCCCATATCGTAGGTGCCGCCGGTTTCGAATGTGGGCATACCCTCGGGGTTCACACTGACAACGACCGTATCATCTTGGAGTTCGGGCACATTCTGTTTTTCTGTGCTGTTGTTGGTGGTTTCTGGTGTTGCCTCTTCGGTTTGAGTGCTGTCATCTTTCATTTCAGGTGATTCTCCGGTGGCTACTACTATTATCAGTACTGGGACCGGACCAAAGGCGAACAAACTCACTTCCTGCCCGAATCTCATAAGCAGTAACGGCATCCACAACCTGGGACGCGTCCTGGGTCGTGTCGTCGGGGCCATGCTCCGGTATAAGGGCAATCTCCTCGGTTTGGGTACCATCATCTATCGTTTCAGGCTTTTGAGGAACTGCTAAGGTTAGAAGGGATGGCATCAGAGGACTTGACGTCGACTTACTTTCCACGGGCGTCTTCTCAGAGCTATCTGCCTCGGGCTTTGTCCAGTTTTCTTGGGGTCCCGGTAGTTGAAATTTGCTAAAGTCATCTAAAAACTCCCGGAGGTCTTTCCGAGACTGATCAGCCGCTTTTGCCAGCAGCTCTCGGACTTGGTATAATTCGGGTCCTGCAATATTGATCACGCCGAGTGATTCGAGGTGAACAGCCATGGCTTTCATTCCGGCCTCGATAGCCCTTAGTTTCTCAGCCAGTTTTGCGTGGAGAGCTTGTTGCTGGGCCTCTGTGGCCTTCTCTGATGCATCGAGGGCATCGCTCCCAGTATTTCCATCTTGCGTGGAACTGCTTTCTTGAGCGTGAGTGGTTTCTGAGACATTTTGTGTCTGGTCCTCATTTTGCGCCGGCACTTGATCTTGTACATCCTGGAAGTCATCATCGTCAAAAAGAGCGTTGCTGTCTCGGGTATGAGTATCATCTGGCGAATAAAAGCCATCCTGAGCATGGGATTCGTGCTGCGGATAGTTTTCGTATTGAGCAAAGTTTCCAGGGCTGGCGCTTTGCTGTGCGTGGTATCCATTCTGTGGATAAACCCCATCTTCAGGTTGAAACCAGGTGCCGTCCTGGGTTTGGAAGCTTGCGCTCCCACCTTGAGGATAGCTTGGGTCCGACCAAGAGTTCAGGCTCTGAGCCTGAGCGTCTTCCTGGGCACCTCCCGCACTTTGGCGGTTGCTCTCGTCCTCTGGAAGATCGAAGTGCACCTTTCTTGTCTCTGTGCTTGCACTAGCTCTGCTCCGCGTTAGACAAACCAATGGCAGCTAGGTTGGCGGGTAACGTACTTGATATCTGCCACCCATCTCTCAAACTCCACCCGCTGCCCTTGGAGCGAGTGGCGATGCGTCGAGAGCTCCCGCACTGCCCAGAAGCTCATTTCGGGATCCATGGTGGTGGCGGCTAGGTCGAGATGGTGTGTGATGCCACCGAGGGCCGCCGCATACCTGCCGCATTGCTCATGGCCCTCGTCCATGAGCCTGCGTCCTGCATCCCCGTTGCTTTGCACCCGCAATTGATTAACGTCGTCCAAGACGTTCACCCAGGCCACTACCTCGCTGTGCAGTCCGTCTCGTGTCTCCGGGTCCAGCGCGCCGCCGTTGGCCTGTTGATACTCGAGTGCGGTGCGCAGGCTCGTCGTCGACGTGAGGAGCTGCGAGACGTCGAGTGAGACCGTATCCCCTTCCATGACTAGCCTGGGCGTCTCGAAAAGGAAGGCAAACAGGTTCATTCACTGGGAGAAGGAATGGGGTGTGCGCTTCAACCTCGAAAGACGCGAGACCGCCTCTTATTCTTGGCCTTGCCTGACTCGAAACAGCTGCCCGATCGTTTTAAACGGAAGACTGGGGCCAGGTCATAGCTGCAGATCCAGAAGCCCTTGAGACCAATAACGAGCCGTCCATCCCCACTCTCGCAAAGTGTTGTTGACACGCCTATGGTTGGGTTGTAACGCGGCGAGGCGGTGTATCACCAATAGCCTAAGCCTGCATAAGTGCCTTTGCCACCCATTTTGTACCTTGCATCGCCTTGCCTGATAAACGGTTGGCTGAGATACTGCACTGCACCACAGAATGAGAGTCCCAGATAAAAAGCCCAGCAGGTATGGCTTGCTTTGCGAATCCATGCTCATGGCCTTGCCCTCGTGAGGTCTAGTCGGAGCTGCTGCTATCCCATCCACTGTTCCTTGACGGGCTGTTCACCAGCCAGCCTCCTCTACCCCACCAGCTTGTTGACGGATCCCCCGCCCCCTCTTCTTCCGTTATGCCCGAACATGACCCCTCATAAATCACAAAAAAAAAAAGTCCCGGAAAAGCGGTTCAGCATCCATCTAGTTCGCACTAATTTTATAAGGACCATTGAATAAGCGATTGAATACAAACAGCATCATGGCTGCTGCGATCGGGTACTCGGAGAAATGCTGCCCATGCCCAGTGAAAATACTGCCTCCCAACCGCCGAACGAAAACGCCGACCACTGTAACCACCCATGACTCCATCCGCTGATTGATAAATTCGACAAATCAGTTTCTATCCTCCCCTCCTGCTTCGCTTTGGTTCCCCTCCTCCTGGCTCAGCTTCTTGTCCCCTGTCCCTGGGCGATGCGTCCCTGTTTGACCCACCAGTTGGTTAGAGGAGCCGTAGAATCCATGCATCTCCTCGTTCACCACTCCTAATGCAGACTGCCCCAATGATTCACTGCGATTCCTTTGTCTCGAATGGCCAGCTAAAGGTCTGTGGCCGCTGGCCGCTGTGCTGCCACTAGATCGCCTCCTATCTCCTCCCGAGAAAGCGACCGATGAAGGTGAGTGCGGCAATTCTGGTACGTACGGGATTGCCTCCAGCTCCGACATTGCCCCAGAGTTCCACCCTTGTGTGCCCTCAGAACCATCTGAGGCATTGCTCCAATTTCGAACATGCGTGTACGCGCCATGAGAGTCATTACTCAACCGCTGTGTGGTGGGTGCCGAAACGGTTGACTGGTGACTAAACCTTGGTGTTCCAGAGAAGTAATCATCGTTTCCTCCGGCATCAAAGCTGGTATGTCTGCTATTTCCTGCGCTGGTAGCTACCGGGTGATAGCCAGCTACACCACCGCTGGGTGTTTGATCATTTGAGCTGAAATCTGGGCTTCCGACATTATATGGTGAGTGATTGCTTGAATCAGGCCCAGGTGCAGATGGTCTTGGAGGGAGCATCAGAGGGTCAACGCTCAAAGCATCAACTTCGGAATCCGTCTGCTTAAACTCTTTCATCGTTGGACGCGATTTGGAGCCCTCGGACTTTTTGGACGTGCCGACGGCGGCAACTACCTTGTTGAGATGCCGGATGATGATGAAAGCGGACACGAGTACAATAATGAGAAAAGCAATCGAGCCCGCAATTATGCCGGCCAGTGCTCCGGTAGAGAGCCCAGAGCCGCCGTTATTGTCACCGGCCGACGAGGACGGCGACACCTGGCTGATGGCAGTTGGAAAGTACTTGAAAACCTGCTGGGCGTCTTCGTCGCCGGTGTCGACCGTCGGAAATGCAGTAGGCGCATCGGGTGTCGATACGGTCACCTGTGTTGTTTTGTAGGTCGTCTGGCTACCATCTTCCGTCGTCGTTATTACCATGGTTTCCGTCTTAGTTACTGGCTTGGTAGAGTAGCACTGGTTGACCGCGCAAGCCATTCCGTTCGGGCAACAGCCGTAACTGAGGGACGAGGGACACAAGTATTGGCTAGTCGGGCACCCGAATGTGTACGCGGAGCCAGACGCCGGTACGCAATTATCTGCCGTCTGGCACAGGTAGCCATCCGGGCAACATCCGCCTGCGTTTGTGAGCTAGGTTCATTGACAGAAAAATTGGAAACAAACCTCCATAGACAGCGTCGCACACGAACCAACCAACCCTAGAACCACAGGTTGAGGGTCCTCTCGTGGTTGCGAAGCAGCTATTGCTTGCGCAATCATAGTTGTCGGGGCAGCATCCTCCTCCAAGGCTGGACGCACAAAGTTTTGAGCTCGTCCCGCACACCTCTTCCCTCCGTTCCAGCCGTGCTGCCTGTGTGATTTGTGCCTTCTTTTCGATTCGATGAACTCCATCATGTCGCCTGTAATCGGCCGCGTCGGCAGAAGTTGCCCAAAGGGCTGCCATCAACGAGGCGACGCAGAGATGGCAACCCCAACTCCTCATCGCGATGGTTGCGCCCAGATGATGGTTGTGCAACATGAATACCGTAAGCAGCGCCGATCGTTGCCCGCCTAGAGCGGTTCAGCTAGTGAGGCTGCTGCTACCGCTGCGGCTGCGGCTGTCGTTCCCAGATTTCAAGTCGCAATCGAATTCGGTATTGGAAGCGACGATTTGCGCACGCTATCGTCGTCGCCTAGAGTCGTCGAGATTAATGATGGACAAAGGATCAAAGCGAAGAGAATTCGACTGTCAGCAACGGAGGCCTTTGGGCGATTCAGCCCATTGTCGGGGGACGGATGCTACGCCACGAGTGGGCAGCAGCCATCAAGGATCCAGCCCCAGGCCCTCTCTTAAGCTCGAAGCTCTATAGGGCTGAGTAAATGGGTCGAAACCCAAAGGAACAAGCCTCCTGGTTGGACAGAGCAAGGCGACTGCGCCGCTTGGGAAAATGATCAAGTGAGATTTGTTACTAACGAGGTTTGGTCGAAATGATGCGGTCAAGGGTCGTAAGATGGCGACCGGAGACTTTTTACGGAGTAAGGGCAGGCAGCTGCGTGAGCGACACGTAGCGGCTCTGATCCAGCGGGGGGGACCAGCACAACCGAGAATAGACCCAACATGTTATCGGAGGCTCAGCTCTGAAGAATAAGACGGCAGAGTGGCAGAGGCTCAGACAGCCGGGGCACCATCATTTGCCCGTTGCTGCAGCAGTTGCAGCACACTCTGGTCATCGAGTTCAGCTGCTAGTCTCGCCGGGCCACGGCCACCCACCTCAGCCATTTTCTCGGACATGCTTGCGTGCGTCTCTGATGTCATTGGCTGGCGGTGGGGAGGATTCGAGTTTGGGCATCAGACGGAACATGGCGTTGGCGAGATGGTGGGTCACCATTCGTGGAGGGGGGAAGCGGCGGGGGGGTGGGCCTCATTCGCCTTGGTGCGACTGACAAGGCCACCAATAAACGGTGCCCAAAGTCAGACACGAGGACGAGAGCCAAAGCAGTGCACCTCCGATGGGGTGGGAGCGGATGGGGGCGGAATCCCGATCGATCATTAGAGGTTGAGTTGCGGGTTGGCCTTCATCTGCTTCGATAAGCGACTAACGCCGCGGTAGTTTCAGCACAAGAACCCATATGTAAGAAAGCGCATCCGGTACTATACCGCGACGGTACTATTCGTCCGAGTTGTCCATTGAAAAATTATGTGTGTGGTGTTGGTCGTTCTTCGGAGATCCCTGTTCAATGTTTCAACTCGTATCTTATGACGGTGCCGGCAATCATGCCAGGTTAAAACACCAATGCAAATCCAAATAGATCATGCTTCACCCCGGGCCGTTGCGCTGGCACTGCTTCCTCATGCTCATCCTTGGGCAAGCGGGATGATTCCTCAAAGCCAAAGATACAGTATGAGGGTGATTGGAGGGGCAGCAGCCAAGCACGAAGACCACAAAAAGGTGAGAAAAAATAGGTGGGGGAAAAGCCATGGCCCCAAATAACCATGTCCGCCCCGCAAAAGTGTGGCTGATGGCATCATTTATTTTCTCCAATAAACACAGAAACACCATCGCCGTGGCTCATCTTATGTGACCACTACACTTGCCAGCCTCCGATGTCCGCCCGGCCGAGTCCAGTCGCACACACCGGGTGAGACGAGGCACAAGCCCCGGCCAACCAAGCACCTTAGACTAGCACACAATTGGCAGGAGCTGCTCATTGGCTGAAGTCTCATCCTCTCGCCCCTCTGCAGATCTTCCTTATATTGTTAACACATGCGGGCTAGGACTCCAACACTGCTTCACCTGAGCAGTTGCATGAAGCGAACATCACCGTCATGAAAATATGACGAATCTCAACGGCTAAAATGAGAAAAGGGCGGTGGATACTTGACCCAATACCAGAACTCATGTCACCCAGGTTTCGATGGCCGGGAAATGACCCTTTGATTGAAATCATCCGCAATCATACAATTATCCAGTCGGAAATGGAATCTCCGCGTCAGCCAAGAGCTTCTCGAGGGTGCAACTCAAAATCACAATTCCTACATGACTGCCGATCCGGACCACGTGAAGCGGCCTGCGTATTCATGCAGGATGTGTGATCACGCTGTAGCTAGGTACTTGGTTATTTTAAGCGTTACATACAAGCATCCATCATCAAGCTCTTGACTTGGCAAGTTAGGCCACTATGGGCTCAAAAAGGACAACGGCCGGCAAATGAGTGGTTTAATAGAAAGTTTCACATGGTCCCTTTGCAGGCCAGATTAGACTTCTCGTATTTCCCCAGGAAATCATCGTAAGAACAAACTACGTGCAACATAAAGAGACTTTGCCCAGCCACAACGATTCACATAGCCGGCAGATCATTATACGAAGCTTCTCTGGATGTGCATGGATGGGATTGGATCAGCAGCCCAATGTCCTCATCCACATGTACAGATACAAATCCGAAGCAGGGTTCATTCATTAACCAGTACTTGTGAGAAAGTTGCGGTATACTTGGCAGGTCAGAAAATACCGCGACGGCTGCAACCGATGAACCCAAAATCGTTTTGCCATGATCTAGCCCTGAAGATCGCTCCCGGCGGGTGAAGGCGAAGGCGGGGCAGACAGATGACTCGTGGCGCCCCGGTCGACCGACTATGGGGTTGTGTTTGCCGCACCTGTCACAGCAAAGGGCCCTTCACCATCTGAAGCCTAAAAGAGCGGCGGCGCCTCCAGCTTACCCCAGATTCCCATGGATCCGGGCGCCAGACGGCGTCCAACGACCGGGTATTTTGGAGTCGTGATCGGTGTGAGCTGCAGGGACTGAAGCGGATGGGATGCGGGAGCTTTGCCATGTGGAAATTCCTTCTGGATGAAGATTGATCGATGTCGGCGAGAAGGTGGAGTGTTACATTCGCCGGTACCCTGGCTTGCCTTGTTCTCCCATGGTCGAGGTGATAGCCATCCACCGCCCGCCGGTGCGGATGCGTGCTGCAGCTGTCACTGCGCAAAGGCGCTGAAGCCGGCGGGGACTCGGTCCACTCTAGCCCTAGGCTGGTCCTCTCTCGTATGCTCCTCAGCGTCATTTGCCATAACTGGCGTCCTCCGGTGATTAGCTCCCCCAAAGGCCCCTGCAGCAGGGCAGCTGAGAGCTCACACTGGGCAGCCAGCCCCCCTGTAGCTCGTCCCCCTCTCGCCTCTCACCCCCATCGGTCCCCCCAAGCTCCCCCGGAAGTCAACCCCCAGACGCCCCGTAGAATGTCACACTCCACCTCCCTCCGGTCGCTGTAGCGGTCGCTACCTCGCCGTCTGGGCTTGGTTCGCAACCCCGCAACTGGAATGAGCTTCGAGACTTACAGGGAATAGTGTGTCGACCTCGCATGGCCAGGGATGGCCCGAGGTCACGATGCTGCGCAGAGATGGACCGAACCATGACGCCCCCAACCAAGGCAACCGTTTTCTGGCTTTCCTGTTTCCATATTTCTTGGGCATCAGCCTCCAACTCGTCTCTTTATTCATTCTACCCGCATTTCACGCCGTGACGCTGCCATCGTAGTAGCCGCTCGCCACCTTGTTAAACTCCTCCAAACCCAGCTGGCTGGCCCTCTTCATCGCAAGCCAAAAATCTCTACCTCCCCTCCCCTGCGACTGTCAGCGGTTGCTTCCGGCTACTTTATTTCCTTGACATAACACCGCGACCCGCTCTCCCGCCATCATCTGATTTTTTGCCAGCTATCGCCTTCCCGGTTCGCCAATAGCATGTGCGATTGAGAGCTTTCAACCTAGGGACAATGAACTGTTGCTTGACCGAATGGAACCAGGTTGACGAATGAATTGACTGGTTTAACTGGTTGCATCGCTTCGCTTCACATTCTGGGCTGTATTTCTGGCCTCTGAGCTCCTACGCAATGTTGCTATACACGAGACTCGCCCCGCCCAAGGTTCCCAAGAAGCGCTCACGCGCAGGTACGTTTCAACATGCTGCGCCAAGATGCATCTCAATGCTGACCGTGGACATTGGTTGGGCTCAATAGGATGCAGCTACTGGTAAGTACCTCAGCCACCTCGTGCTATCGGAACACCAAAACTGACGAGTTGCCTGACAGCAAGGAAAAAGTAAGAAGCCTCACAGAGACCTACCTCAATCCGCACCCTAACGCATTCCTTTGCAGAAAAAGAAATGCGACGAGATTCGCCCCCAATGCGCCCGCTGTCAGGAGCGAGGGCAAGACTGCGTCTACGAGCCCGTTCGGCCTCGCCAGCGTCGAAAGCGCGAACAAACCATCAACCTCACCAACGATGAGCATTCCTCTTCTTCGGGCTCGGAACGGGCCCTCCCATCACCCGACACAACGATGCCCACTCGGTGGAAGGCTGAAACTCCAACAACCGACGTCGCTTTCGACATGTCAACTATCACGCCCGATTTCGTAGATGCCGACTGTTACAAATCCATACCAAGCCCTTTGGGGGGATTCTTGGCCTGGAGCCCCAAAGATCTGCCCCTCGTATCCCCTATTGACTCCATCGATTTCCAATTCCCTAATCTCGATGACGCCAGTGTACTAGCGCCCGAGGATGTCCACGGCGACATCGAGGAGGTTATCCGCCAGCCTTCAATGCCCATAGTCTCTCTCGGCACTCGAAGCCCGTCGTTAGCCCTCATCGCTCCCGTCCCCGCTCCGTCTCCTCTCTTCGAGTTTTGCTCCCCCAGCTTCTCTGAATTCTCCGAGCGCACCAATCGCCGCGCCTTGGTTGACCACTTTTGCAATGTCCTGTCCCATCTTATCGTCTTTCGCGAGGAGTGTGGCAACCCATTCCAGCAGCTGGTTCTGCCATTGTGCCACAACAGCCCATCAGTCATGAATGCCGTTTATGCGCTGGCCAGTGCGCATCTCGAGTACCGCGGGGTTGACAACGACGAAAAGAGTGTGCAATTTCACAATAAGGCCATCCAAGAATTGGCACAGTTGATTAAACAGGGTGCGGGAGTCAACCAGAACGAACTCCTTGCAGCCATCATGTTACTGGTCTATTACGAAGTGGTAAGCCACTCGATTACCACCCAGGGAACGGTGTTGAATAACAGTTTGTAGCTTGTCCAAAAAGGTCGATCCAACATTGTAGATGGGCATTTAAAGGGTGCTTTGACCATCATGAGCAACAACGACGCCGCCAGAGATCCAACGAGCATCTTCCTTGAGCGCGTAAGTTTTCCACGTGTTTTCACGTGCTTCATGTGACAGTTCGACTGACGAATCTGAGCCAGGCATTCCGCTTCTACGATGTCATTGCGGCCCTCTCCTTTGGGACAGCCCCTCTTTCAAGCGCTCCCGGTGCTACCTACATGACACCCTTCCCTCCTCTGGACTCTCGGGCCGCCTCAACTCCATTTGGCAACGTCGACACCCTCCTTGGGATGGCAACGTCGCTTTGGCCCATCATCCACCGCATGTCAAACCTCCTGGCCCTCAAGGACCAACTCGACTCTGCCATCGCTCATAGAGAACTCTCGAAGGTGGCGGTCCTTCGCACCGAATTTGAAATCACTGCGTCATCTATCGAGACAGCACTCAAGGATTGGCATCCCGGGCTCCCTCCAGACTCTGTCCTCACGCAAAACCCGGAGGAGCTAGGCCCGGAGCAAGCTACGGAGAGGGCTCGGCTACAAAGCATCCTCAATAACGCACTGGCGTACAGACACTCGGCTTTTGTTTACCTGTACCGAACCATCCACGGCTATCCCCGCACACACCCGCTTGTGCAGCGCCATACCCATGTCAGCCTGACACACTGCGTTGGGACTGTCAGCAATGCCGGTCCTATGGGAGCTCTTCTGTGGCCCTTGTTTGTGGCGGCATGCGAAGCTACGAGCCTTGGTGACCGGGACCTCGCCCGACAAGCTTTTGTGGCCATTGACCGCCGCCAGGGAATGACAAACATACAAAAAGCCTGGTGCATTGTTCAAGAGGTATGGAGGCGAGCTGACAAGGCCGACCTGGTGCGACAACAACACGAGGAGGAAGAGGTAATGAGGCAGGATAAGCAAGGGGATCTCTGGAGGAGAGTAAGTGCCGACTTGGGTGTCACGGTCGTTTTTGGATGAGAGATTGGTGATGAAGGCTTGGGATGTTCATGATACCCACAAAACCAGGAGTTTGGGGACTGAAACGGTAAAAATAAAACAGTTGGTTACTGGCGTCCAACGTGTTGGAAGACTATCAAGGATGGTGTTATGGGTCGGCAGTATGTTTCGACGGCAGGTGGTTTTTAAATATTATTGTTTTTTGCCCTTGAACGGCGATATGACCAGATGCAACGGAGCTTAATTTGAGAGTATGGTCCCACCACTTCGCTTCATACTGAAATACTAGCAAGATAAATACAAGAGGCTGGAAATTTGTGAGTTTGGTTCAGTGTTTGGCTTTTTCTTTTTTCTTTTTCTCGTTGCAGAGAATTGTAATCAGTCATTTTCTTCAGCGGCCAATGGTATTGCATAAGTGCTATGCAGGGGGTTACTTAGCATCAGGCAGTCGTGGGTGAGGCGGGCAGAGAGAACAGACATTGCCCCTTAAGATGCAAAATTTTGCATTCCAACTGTCGATCCTTGTTCTCGTAGCTATTTGCCACTGCCGTGTCTGTGCTGGGGCCTTTGGAGAATGTGAGGCATTCTCAGGCTTGATACAGACTTTAGGGTAAGCAAGCGCAAATGAGGAGCCAACAGATAAACTGTGTGTGATGATCTGCATACCTGGACGGGTTTTGCATCAGAGGTAAATGCTTGCCCGGAAGCCACGTCAGAGGGTTCAAGTATTTGTTTGGATGAAATATATCTATTGTGGCCTGTGGTCTAAGGGCACTCAATTTTAAACCCCATGAGAGTGTGACTATATTTGCTAGTTCTAGATGCTCCAGCGATCATTTTCATCGAATAATGTCCAACAAGGCCAAAACAGAGATTGAGGCAAGGAAAAGGGAGGGACGTTGTAAGAATACGATACTTAGTTGTTCCATCCATCCTTTGTCCCATTTGCAGTAGATTCAAAACAAGATTGATAATCGTACGCGGGTGGCTTCTGCTCTGACTCCAAGCGCTTGAATGAGAAGTGACTGATTTCTAGACCGAGAGTTCGGTGACAAAAAGCATTGATCACCTGGGACACGACCCCCACAGGCGCCCCGAGAGCCCCGGTTTTGAAAGTCCCGGGTGCGTCGGGAGGCTGCCGGGTGGGCAGTTGATTTTTTGGCGTCGCAACTGGAGGCAAGTACCCAGCAGGCCCTTCTTTTTTTTTCATGCCCATGCCGCTGGGATTAGGCGCAGGCCACTGTGAGTATCCCTGTTCTGGATCCAGCTATTTTGGACAACAAGGGGAAGGATGCTGTGTGAGGTGAGAGGCACAATTTTCTTTTTCTGAACCTCGCGTGACTTGCTCTCAACCAGGGTGGCTGAACCGACCAAAGGAAGAGGGTCTCATGGGATGGGCGGGTTTCTGGCATGATGGAGTGCATGTTCCACCTTTTTTCTCTCTCGAGTAAGAACGCCACGATGTGAGTCGATAATTTGGGTAAAGGATGCCTAGAAGAGGGGTGGGATCGCAATCATGGTGATTCGTTATGAGTGAGCGTCACAGCGTTGTTGCTACGGCGGAATTGGACCGGATGAGAGGACGTGAGGAGGGGAAGGTTGGGAGGTGTGTCTGGGAGAGGGGTATTGTTGGTGGGCGGGATTGCGGAGGGCATTGTCGCGAGGCAGTGTAGGCGACCTTTGTTGGGTTGATGGTGGTAGTGCAGCGCAACAAGTGCAGCATTTTGATGGTCACTTGATCTGTGGCGCGGGGGTTTACTGATGAGGGTTACGGGATGAGAGGCGTCACCGGGGTGTGGGGAGAGACGGCACGCATTTATTACGCAAATATCTTACCTAGTAACTCGCACTAGGGGGATAAAGGGCGGCACAGGGAAAAAGAGGAGAAGCAGATGACGAGGGGGCGCCAAGTGGAAGACAGCTTGGCAGAGAGGCGAGGTGACGACGAAGCGAAGCATAAGAGAAGCCAAGCCACGGTGAGTGAGCAGGTAGGTGTATGCGCGCAAGTTGCACTAGAAGCACCAGAGAAGGAGACAGGGGGGGGGGGGATTGAGGAACAAGGCTGTTACCGTGCCCGAGCCCAAGCTCTCCCGAAGTTCCGTGAGGTCTCTAACCAAACAACACGCTGCTTGCATGGAGCGCTTCGACAGCGTGCTATCGTCATGTACAGTGGCTATAGGTCGCACGCCTAAGTTTGCGACACTACTTTCGCGCGCGCACGCTCTCTCTCTATTCTTCCCTCTGTCTCCTCCTCTTCTTTTTTTCTGGTCACCTTTCGTAATAAGGTGTGCATGGTTGCCACCATAACGCGTAGCCCGCCTTGGTCGCTCATCGTCCACTAAGTAACCACTAACCTGCAAGCAGGAAAAAGGGTGAATGCGGGTAGCTTTGTTTCCCTTCTCCACACCAGCAGTGGCCCGTGGCCCGCCCGCCACCTTCCACTTTCCCAGTTTTGGTCCGGTCTGGGTCGCCCCTGCCAATTGCCTGCCTTTGTCCAAGCACCCAGTATTACCATCGACGCAAGTACAGTGCCTCCGTCGACCGCGGCGTCTTGATTCCTTCTCGTTTTGAATCGAACCTCTCGACCTCAGCCTCCGTCGCGAACCAAGTCGCCGTGTTTCTGTTTCTGTCTGTCTCTGTCTGCGTCTCTGTCTCTTGTCTCCCCCACGTTAGTGTTTCCCCCCTTTGAGCTTTGTTTCCGTCTGCTGCGCATTCCTTGCTCGGCTCGCTTTTTGTCTTCTTTGCTCCTTCGTTTAGCGGGGTGCCTGTTCTTCTTTTCTGTCTCCTGACCCCTTCCAACCTCGCTTCAAAGACCCTCGCCTCCCGCCCGAGCAATCACGTCACACTTCCTCCCTCTCCTACTCCTGCTTACCTCCCATGGTTGAAGCTTCGGTTCCGACTTCGACGATGCTCCTGGGCTCCTGTCGCGCCCTCGACTATCTCTAATATCTGTCTCCACCGCACACCGTCCTTGGTCCCCGAATCACACTCGCCCGCAGTTCATCTCCACCTCCCTTGGCCGATCCAGTCCGCAACCTTGCAAAGACACTGCTGCTGCTGCAACTCCCGATCAAGTGGCAACCCCGCCAAGACTTTACCTTGTCCGTCGTCGTCCGTCGTCCGTGGAGCTCCATCTAGCCCGCCGGCCTCGTTGTTCGCACCGTCTCAACACAGCTGCACCACCATGACCTAGCCATGACCACCTTGATCAACACCTCGGATTCGGGTCCACCACCGCGCCCCATCCGTTTTGTTCACAATCAGGGACAGCCGCCCTCGAAACGGCGAAGAATTAATGCTGCGTATACATTCCCCTTCGCGCCTCCTCTCCCTGTGGAGAGACTGGCTGGGCTAACCATCGCTACAGATGCTTGACGTGCCGGAAACGAAAGACAAGATGCGCCGGCGAACGACCGCAATGTTCGACGTGTACCAAGAATGGACATCAATGCTTAGGCTATCCCGAAGAGATTAAGAAGGAGGAAAGCGAGAAGAATGCTGGCAGTGGATCCAAAACCGAAGTGGACGAGCAAGATACCCTTAATACCCGCGAGGATGACGACGACACGAAGCCTCATAAGCCTGCGATTCGCGTTAAGACTGCCTCGACTGCCTCTGAGGTGTCACCTCTCCCACCACCACCGCCGGAGCCGGTTTTGCCCCTGAAAACGACCGAATCAGCGGAAGAGGCGCCAAGCGTAACACCACAGATCAGCAATCGGCCCCTAGACCAAGACTTGCCGAGCTCGCCAACCGCTATTCGACGCTCCGAAAGCCATCGTGTTCCTTACTTTCGATATTTTGGCCCGACCGCCATCGTTCCTGGTTTCAAGCAAATGGTTGTTTCGGTCCGCGATCGTCGCCGGTCAACTGCTGGCTCCGTGTCCGGAACATCACCTTTGTCTACTCATAGCGGACCCCTGTGCAGCAGCTCCGCGGCTGACAGCGATGTCATCATTGAGGACCTCCCAGTCTACGACCCGAATGATCCAGCTCCTGTTCACCCATTAATCCTCAACCTTGTCAAGACCTTTTTTGTCCAGATGGGCTCAAACTATCCGTTCCTGAAGCAATCGAGATTCCTCCGCATGGTCAAGGAAAAGAGGGTCGAACCCATCCTTGTAGACTCAATATGCTCATTAGCGGCAAGGTTTTCGGACTCACCTGCTCTCACAGGCGGGAATGAAAAAATGCCCAGGACTGAGCGTGGAGCAACCTTTGCCCAACGGGCCAGACAAGCGACGGTAGACACCTTTCCTTGCCCGACGGTAGGCGCTGTTCAGGCATGTCTATTAATGGCTTACGAAGGGTTCGGCGCGAGCCAAGACAGCGCTTTGTGGATGTATCTCGGCCTGGCTATTCGGATGGCCGTAGATCTGGGCCTGCAAAAAGAGGTGGGAGTTCAGTATCAGGGGGAAAAGGATCCTCTTTATCGAAGCTGGAGCCGGAAACCTGGTGATGAGGATAGTCCTGAGGAGAGGGAGGAGTCTAGCCCGCCCAACCCCGAAGAGCAAAGGGAAGTTGTTCAAGAGCGGATGGACACTTTTTGGGCCGTCTTTATCCTTGACCGTGTTATCTCATCTGGGACGGGTCGACCGGTTACTTTTCGTGACGACGACTTTGAACTCACCTTTCCGGAGCCCTCAACCGACCCAACTACGCAATGGCCTGCATTGTTCCCCATTTTCCTCCAGATCATCCACCTCTACGGCCGCGTGTGCGATGTCCTCAACAAGATTCGCGATGCCCAAGATTTAAACAAGGACATATGGGCCAAACTAGGCGAGATGGAACATGAGCTCACGCGGCTATACAAAAGTTGGGACTGGCGGCTCCAGTTCAACGTGAGCAACTTCAAAGCATACCTCGGCGTAGGGCAGGGGACTACCTTTATCCTCCTCCATTTTTGGTTTCATGCGCTATTCATTGTTTTACACCAACCTACTCTTTTGACACCTTTTGCAGAGCTGCGCAGCGAACTGCAACTACTATCAGACAGTCGAGAGCTTAGCATGAGCAGCGCCAAGACCATTTGCGATATTTTGTCCTTTGCTGATCTGATCGATCCTAAGAGTTTTATTGGAAACCCATTTACGAGCCAGCCCATTTATATTGCGGCATGTGCGTTCCTTATGGAATCAAGCGCGAATGCATCCGAATCACCATCGAGGGCGAGTTCACCGCCCAGCTCGAAGCGGTCCGATACAACCGGCAAACAGGGCAAATCGAGGCATTCGCTTCTTGCTTCGGCAGCTAATCAAAACTACCAGCGATGCTACAACTCACTTCAACAAATTCAACTGTATTGGGGCGGTGTCAAATATATTCTAACTGCACTTGATCAGAAGTCAAAAGGCATATGGGATTGCGAGACATACACATCAGAAGAATATGAGAGCACCAAGACGACTCGGCGGGACAGTCGGGGTTCCATGAACAACCCATTCCCTAGATTTGAAAACCAGGCCCCGAAGGTTGCTGGACAGGTTGCAGGACCGCCCATTGCATGGAGCCTAGCCGGAACGGCCAACTCACCAAGCTCTAGCCTGACTCTAATGTATCAGAATCTGGATAGTGCTGCAATGGCAAGTGGGCATGCTCAGCCACCCAGACGAACTAGCACTCCCCCTGGCAACATGGTTTACGATCCGATCAGGCAAAGCCTGCCGGAGGGTTCGACATCCCTACTTGCGCCAACATTTCCGCACCCGAACCCTTCCCCTGCACGACAGTCGTCCTCCCGACCCACGATGCCCCGTCGGCATAGCAACATGTCTGCCACAAGCGGCCCAAGTCGGCCAACAGTCAAATTTGACGCTTTGCCAGAAGATAGAGATGCCCGGGAGCTTTACGCAGCACCCAGATTCACGCCAACCAGCCAGCAGTCTAATGGCTACGAGGGATACAGCGCCTCACCATCAAGCACCATGGCGGCGGACAATGGAATCCCGGCAACCACCATGTCAGGCACCCCACACAGCACAGGAACCGGGGCAAGTCAGCAAATGTACTATCACCAGGGAGGTGTTCCGTACATGCAATGGAGCGCGTCCATGGGAAATATGGATGCTATTACGTTCGACAGCCAGGACATTGATATTGGCGCCCTGGGTCTCCAGCAACCAGAACTTATGGGCCCTTGGCTTGAATACATTCCCGGCGAAGTGCTGGGGCTTTTTGATAATCAAGATATAGGGAGCCAGCAAGGCCCCTGATTGCAAGAATAGACACACAAGATTACTAATCATGTGCTTCTTCGGCGCGGACTGGTTTGAGGGTCAAATACCAGGATATATGGTACGGCGTTATTTATTCATTTATTTATTTTTGCAAGGGCATGAAAAAAAAGCTTGGGTGTCACGATGAGGAGATATCAAAGGAACTTGATTTACCGGTGTCTACGGTATGATGTCATGTATATCAAGGCGTTTACTAATGTAATGGCCTAGATGGTAGGAATGAATAGGAAAGTGTATGAGAAACGCTACCCAAACAATGACATTGGTAAAGATTAGTGAAGGCTGGATGATGTGCAGACCAGCTGTTGTGTGCGCTCGGGCTGTTTTTTCTTTTTGTTCCCTTTGCCCGGACCTATTGATTCAACCGGGTCCAAGTAAAAGCCCTGTGCATAAGCATTTATCTTCGGTAGTTGATACGCTGGGATCCAAAAGGCTTCTTCTTTGGTGTGACCCAGCCCTTTCCCCTTTTGTAAATTTATTTCTGGCTTTCTACTGCTTTTTCCTTTATCGCTTCACGACCAAGCCCTTGCCGACTTCGCCAGCGTGCTGGGCCATGACAGCATCGGCAATAACTAGAGCCGCCATGCCTTCGAGAATGGGCACGGCACGACGCACGACGCAGGTATCGTGACGGCCCTTGGCGGTTGCGAACGCCCTCACCAGACGCGTCGTAGCGGGCCGTGGTCTGGTCCTGGCTGATGGTGGCAGGGCGCTTGAAGCCGACCTTGAAGTAGATGGGCATGCCGTTGGAGATGGCGCCCTGGATGCCGCCGGAGCGGTTGGTCTTGGTTTGCAAACAAGAGCGCGGGATGCCGGTCTTCTCGGTGGTGGCGTCGAGGGAAGGGGTGGTGACGAAGGGATCATTGTGGACACTGCCGAGCATCTCGGCGCCATGGAAGCCCGAGCCAATCTCGAAGGCCTTGACAGCGGGGATAGAGAACATGCCGTGGGGGAGAAGGGCCTCGAGCTTGTCAAAGGCGGGCTCGCCAAGACCAACGGGGGCATTGCGGATGACGCAGGTGACGGTAACACCGGTGCCATCATGAGCATCGCGTAACTCAGCAATGCGATCCCCCATGCGTCGACTCACGGCGTCATCAGGCAGCGGACGGGCAGGAAATCGTCGACCTTGGCCCTCATGATGTCCTGAACGAGGTTGAGAAAGTTTGGGTCGAAGCTCATGGAGTCGACGTCACCAAACAGCTTGATGTTGCCGACGGACGTAACAAAGGCAACAATCTCAATGCCATATGCCTCTTTGAGCCACTTCTCAGCAACAGCACCAGCAGCAACTCGAGCAATGGTCTCGCGAACGCTACTGCGACCACCACCCGATGAGGCCTTGACACCGTACTTTTCCAAGTAGGTCCAGTCGGCGTGCCAGGGGCGCGGGTAGAGGTCAATGGTCTGATCACCTTAATCCTTGGGGCGCTGGTCTTCGTTGGGAACCGTTAGGAGGATAGGGGTGCCGAGAAGACACCCTTTTCTGTGCCCGAGTGGATCATGACTCGATCCTTCTCATTGCGGGGGGTTGTGATACTGGACTGGCCAGGGCGGCGGCGATTGAACTACCGTTAGATATCGGCCTCGGTCAGAGCAAGGTTGGGCGGGCAATTTTCGATGATGCACGAGACGGACTTGCCGTGGGACTCACCCGCACTGCAAGAGGAGAAGAGCCTTGTTAGCTTGGGAGGCCATTGGCAGATTGGGCACAAGGGGAGGGAGGTGACGTGGTGACGCGAAAGTAATGCCCGAAAGTGGACATTATAGTAGCCGTAGATGGTGGTGGTGGCTGGAAAGGATGATGCGAGTAGTGGGTTTTTTCTTTTCTTTTTTTCGCTTTGGGCTATGGTGTTGACTCTTCTTCAAAGCGCGAAATCCGATCTCGGTGAGTTCCAACTTGGCATTGGAAACAATTTTTAGCAAGAGCGAAGAGCGATAGGCGCGGGGGAGGTAGGGGCAACGGTTCTGTAAGTAGGTTACCTTTTTTTCCCCCTGGAGACAAGGATGAAAGGCACAGGCGTTGCAACAAAAGGCGTATTATTTCTAGTCACCACCTGAACGCAGTAGGTAGCTACATGTCGCTCCGAATTGATGGGTGGGAGGCAACAGGGCCAAAGCGGTTCATCACACCGCCAGTGGCTGTCGCAGACAGTGGCTCGATTTTCATATATCGTAAAACCAAAAACCATGGGTAATTCCTCTTCCATGGACCCCTCCGGCCGTCTAGCCAATAGCGGCCCGCTCAAATCATTCGCAGGGCATGTCGCAAGACGTGAGTCCTGAGCAGCAGGCTGATTCCGCTACAGCCACTAACATCCACGGAGGATTGCAGCACCCCCAGCTATCTACAGCGGGGCTGGTTCGTCGCCTCTGGTTCGTCGCCTTGCTGCAAGGCTATCATGGATCTCCCAATTTTGGCATCCACCTGCAAACTCCAGTTTCATCGCGCCGAGCTTCCTAAGCTACTGAGGCCAACTCAACCCTTCTGACAAGCTCGCCCTCTTTGTAATACTACGGCCCAATTAGCGTCCAACTGGGATTCCCCCCTCCACCCATAAACACCCAATGGCTCTTTTTGCACGCCTTGCCCGGCCCTCGTCGCGCCGCTTCGGTCTCTCTTCATCCATCCCAAGGCGATGCTTCGCCGATGCCGCATCGCACCCTTCCAATAAGATTCAAGTCTACGTATCAGCCTCCCAAGATCCGTTCCTCAACCTCTCTGTTGAACATCACCTCCTTCAACGCACGCACACCGACACTACTGTCCTTATTCTCTACACAAACTCACCCTGCATCGTCTTCGGCCGCAACCAGAACCCGTGGATGGAGGTCAACCTGCCACGCCTGGCCCAGATCAGAGACGATCCCTCCAGTATTGGGTGGACTGGAGGACCCGTGCAGCTCATTCGACGCCGTTCTGGCGGCGGTGCAGTGTTCCACGACAGCGGGAATGTCAACTTCAGCGTCATCTGCCCTCCCTCCGAATTTGACCGCGACAAGCACGCCAACATGGTTGTCCGCGCTCTGTCGTCCCTGGGAAGACCGAACACACGCGTCAACGAGCGGCACGATATTGTTATGCACGTCCCCGAAGATCCCATAGGCACTTTCAAAATCTCGGGTTCGGCCTACAAACTAACACGTTTGCGCTCGCTGCACCATGGCACCTGTCTACTCCGCAGTCCTAACCTAAAAAACATATCGGGATTGCTACGTTCGCCCGCCGAGGCCTTTATTAAGACTCGGGGTGTCGACAGTGTGCGCAGCCCTGTGCGTAATGTTGACATTGACAACGCCGACTTTGAGGGGGCCGTTGTGGAAGAGTTTGGCCGCATGTACGGCAAGTTCGATGTGAGAGAAACGATTGACGAGAGCGTTCTAGATATCCCCAACATCCGTAAGGGTTACGACGAGCTTCAATCCAGGGACTGGATCTACGGCCAAACACCCAAGTTTACCTTCTCAACGACCCCTTATGATGATGATCCTCGCGAGAGACCTGCGTTTCCCTTCAATGTCAGCAAGATCCCCCTCAAAACAATTTTCACTTGGTAGCTAACATGACCGCAAAAGCGCCAGGTCCGCTTCGACTCGAGGCAGGGAGTGTTCGAGAGCTTCAACGTCGACGGGCATTCCTTGGACATGACTGCCCTCGGGCCAACACGCCTGTACAATGTCCACGACTGGGAAACACATCTTGGCCAGTCTGGCATGACTCGAGAAGGTGCTGCCGAGGTTGGGCCCTGGATGAATCAAGTTCTAGGCACCCGGTTCACCAGACCTCAGCAATAACCTGGAACAAACCTCCATGCCAGGACACTCGTCATCGCGTCGTTTCTTGCACACCACCAACGCCACTGCCACCGCTGCCACCATGGTCACCCTTCAAACCTACATGCCAGTGTCCAGGGTCCTGGGCTTCGGGATGCACTCCAAGCAGGGTCGCAAAGCCGTTACACAATGTCCTTAAACTCAAGACACAACAACCTCCACGCCTTCCAAGTTGAGCCTCATGCACATCAGCGCTGCGGCGATGTGTGGCAATTCAAGTAATTTGGTAAAGGTGGTGGCCTTCCCCTGTCTGCTCATTATTCCGACGTCGCCGGAACAAGGAATAATGGGGCCTCGCACCCAACCATCAGAACCAAGCCAAAGGCTGAGACATCACATGGCTCATCACCCGACCTCATGTCTTTCCATCATTCCCACAACCTCCAACCTTGCATTCCTCTCCCATACTAAACCCCTGTTCTCTCGATGAAATTTCTCTGCAATACGACATGACTGGTCACAGAGTGAGGAACGTGTGGCGACAATTTCGGAGGGCTGGGCAAACAAATACAGGATTGACAAAGGGGTGAGCGGGCACTTTTGGTCAAGAGGAAGGGAATAAAAGGGGTGGGTTATTGAGTGCCATGAATGGGAAAACGAAAAGAAATGAAATTTTCAAATCCAGTCATCTCGGGCTTCAGAAGAGCCGCATGCTGTATTGGAGAGAGAGGCTCGTTGGGATTGGGGGTGGGGAATGTTCAGCTCCAAAACATGCATGCAAAAAAGACGATCTCGCGTACTCTGTTTCTTGCAGCGGGGTTTTCAAAATAAATTGAGAGCCAGGAAGGGTGATGTTTGTAATCACATCGACCGGGGGTAAACAGGAGTGTGCGCGTGGGTGTGGGCGAATGTGTGTGAGCGCGTGCGTGGATGGGTGACATGGGATTGGCGAAAAGAGTCGTTTGTGAAGCCGGATTACAATACCAACAACCCCCCCCCTTCTCCCTCCCCCCTCCCCTTCGAAGACAATTATTGCATTCTCTGCTGTTATGGTTCACGCCCTTTGCTTTGCCGGGCTTGCAGACGCCCAACCTCATATGCTTGACCTCCCGCTATTCTTCGGCCTCGCCGTCGGAGCCGTGGTGGTGGTTTACAACGAGGACCCTGGATCGCTCTAAAGTGCCAAAGGCGAGGCATTCTTATCGTCTTGATGTGATGTGACGTGAAACAACTCGCTCTCCATAGTCCCGGTAGTCGCGCATTGAGCCCACCCGCTAAGCCCACCCACACGCACACACGCATGCCCCATCACATCGAAGGATCCCCAAACGCGAGCATGACGTGCAGCGCAGCCTCTCCCCCCAAGAATCAGACTCGACCAGCAGCCCGTCCATTTCGGACCCTCACCATCAGCACTCGAGTCTCAGGTCCCCCAACCGCCCGTGGCGCTGGGCAGCTCAGTCATCTTCCCTCGCAGCCAGCCTCTCGTTCTTGAGCCTTTCCCCAAGCGATACCACCTCCTTCAGCTAGACAGGCTCGGTGGAACACGGCGGCTTCCGAGGGCAATCCACCGATTGGAGGGTCACGCAAGGCCATCTCCTCCAAGGGGAGATCAACGCTCTGGCGGGAGCGTGGTTCCGAGCCCGTTGGAGTCTGTCACCCGTGCCGCGCGACACATGCCATGCTGCTGCTAGTCTTCTCCGCATCTGCCCCGGATTTCCGCAGCAAGCCGAGAGACACCGATTTGCCTTGCTCCTTTCTTTTTCTTCTTTTTTCGGTTACCCTTCCCCCCCTCTTTTCCCATCCTTCCCATCATGGGTTTTCATTTTGGGAAATCCCTGCAGATATTGGGGGACTGCGCCCGTCATTATCGCGAGCACCTTGGCTTAGTTCAGGGAGAATACATGCTGTGCAACCGCAGGCGTCAGCATCGGCGCAGTGACTCCGCATCGCAGCCCTTATCGCAGTGGCGATACGGCCCCAAAAAAATTTGCGTCATACATTCCCAACACTCCCGTTTTGTGCGTGTTGGAGTCGCGGTACCAAATCTAATGTGCCGCTGAACGATCCTTGTTGGTTTCGGCCATGAGCTTACTGCGTCTGGGCCATACGCAGGCTCTTCCCCCAGTGTTCATGGTTGTCAGAAGCCTCCAATCACCGCCCGCCCGCCCGGTTGGTTGGGATGATACTTAACGTGCAAGTCACCAGCACAGTGCTTCTCTCTGTGGGGCTGCCTGGATGCATACGCAGTTCGTCTCCTGCTTCCTGTCAACCCATTAGGACACGAACGAGCATGTGCGCCCGTATGTAACGCTGCGATTCTATCTTAGACTGCCTGTGGCAGTTTCCCGTCACCCTCACATTTCTTTGCCGCCGCTTCCGTTGGCGGCTCATTTGCCATGAGGCCAGAAAAACAGGAGCATAAAAGGCCTAGACCATGCACTACGGCATATATTCTGGGGATGTGACGAATCATATTTTCATGCAGTTGCAGTGGTTAGCTGCGTGCTGTGGTGTGACGATGGATTGCCATTTTGAGGTGCTCTGAGAATAGGCGAAAGCTGTTTCGAGCCTGAGGTCCAATGGGACCTGCAGGGACTGAGAGAGGATTGCAGCAAGCCTCGGGCTTGGAGGCCATAGATGTGCAAATTTCTGATGCTGGTGCTTGGCTTATTTAAAAGTTGCCTGCCGGGGATGATAGACGTGATGCCCTTGTTCGACTGGATCCTGCATGACTATCCATCCGTGTCCAACCAACTACCCTACAGAACCCTTTGGCTTTCGGAGGGATATGGTAATGTTCTAACGCCCAACGGTACA
Organism: Calonectria pteridis; assembly: GCA_022837005.1. Taxonomy (NCBI): domain Eukaryota; kingdom Fungi; phylum Ascomycota; class Sordariomycetes; order Hypocreales; family Nectriaceae; genus Calonectria; species Calonectria pteridis. Next base: position 176,197 of record JAKZGU010000067.1, read on the forward strand.
GTGTGATGCTTCCGTTTTCTTGGGGCAGGGGAGGGGAGGCATGAGTCACGTCAGCGATCAGGCTCAATGACGAAAGGACTGTGACGGTGAGATGGCGGAGGCTAAACCGTCGCTTACGGCGGATCAGCGTTTCAAGAGCGTTGCCCAGAAAAACCAGCCGCCTGAAGCCGCTGTCAGGCTGTGCACGGTCTGCATTGATGGGCAGCTTCAGGGTAATGTAGAAGGGGGGGGGGGAGAGGAGAGGGAATTGCGGTATAAACCGTCAAGTTACTGTTTAATTGAAAAGGGTACTTGGATTATGGCAACGTCGTGCGTGCGAGTTCCAGTGCTCCCGTGTAATCGCCGCCGCTGGTCCTTGATTGGACCGAGCGCCATCGCTGGCAGTCCTTTCAGTGAGGTTCCGCCACGTTGAATGCAGGAACTCGGGGCGCACGCCAGGCTCTGATGCAGCAACAGACACGTCGAGCCGAACCAAACCGGACCACGGGGCGGCGTGCTATGCGTTGCCATTAGACCCTTGCTGCAGAGATCTATCCACCGCACCGAGCTGAATGGCGGGTGACTGTTTGGATCCCAGAGTACTAGAGACTCACTCCTCCGCGTTGTCCGGACATGATGACGACAAAGGGGACCACCCAGCCAGCCGGCCAGGGTGTTGAGCAGGATGTCTCCTGCCCCTCCCCCCGCCAACTTGATTCGAATGGGAACAAGAGTTGGTCCGTGGTTTCGATCGCCCTGTGTGACTGGAAGGAGGGAGGAACGCACAGGCTCAGACCAGGATGAAGGGTGCGGGCAGGCGACGGGGCCTTCTGGCTGATCCACTTGAGTTGTGAAGCTGGAGCGGGCGCTACTCCACTCTGTCCGGCACATTGCGCATTAGCCGCTAGGTCCCCAAAGCAAAAAGATTGAGTGAGTGTATGAATTGTGTGGCGATGAGGGTCTGTCATGACGAGGAGGGACACAGCTGCGAGAGCATTGGCTGGGACCATCACTACAGATCGGTATCTGTCGTGCATGCGGCCACATTGACATTTTTCAGATCCAGTCATATCATTGCTCTGGAATCCGAGCTGTTCCTTCCATCAGTGATGTAGCATTGACAGGTTTGTTTGTATTGGCTCGATGATCCCGACGTCATGCGATACAGCGTAATGGGAGTCGAAAACGGACCGAGACTACGACGGCGGCGGAGATCCGGCGCTCGCAGCGGGGCTAAGGATATTGTTTGACGGTAAACTGGACAAGGCCTTGAGGCTGCTGACTTGCCTGGTGTGGTGATGCCGTGGTCAGCAAACTTCAGCTTGAAGGGGGCGAGCATTTTCAGTTTGCCATCACTTGTAAATGTGGTGATGGCTCATGAAAGGAGGTGGGCACACAGGACAAAACCATGCATCTTCGGGGTTGGCTCATGGTGACCGACAAGAGGCGCGGAGCCGTTCGGGGACAGCTCCAGGGGGTGGATGGGGGAATGGGGGATACAGCTTACCGACGGAATCGATAGCTTCTCTCCATCTACTCTGTCGATCTCAAGATGAGTTGGTCTGGCTCAGACTGGCTGCCCAGTGCCCCCCCCCCTGCGGAGCTATGCCAAGGGGTGGCCCACCTCAAAGCGTGTCGACCACCCTTGATTGGCTTGCAAGGACGCAAGGACAGGGTCTGCTCGGTGCTCCGCCTAGAGTCCGAGCCAGACCGGTTGAGCGGGTTGTTATCGCACGGAACTGGGGGGCTTCGCGGCCATCAGCTTCGGTGTTTGGCCTGGAGGGACTCATCTGTCGTGTGGACAGCAGGAATTTCCTGGTAGACTGGGGCTTTAAGACACGCAGTATAGTGGCATATTTGTTTCTTAGACAATTTGTACTGGGGTGTGAGGTTGGTCCTACGATGAGCTAGACCTGAGAAGTCTCTATGTGGTAACCGAGGACCAAGATACAAGGCGGTGACATACTCGGCACGTTTGGCCGTATTTCGGATAACAGCAGGCAGTTGCATGTGCAAGTGCATACGATTTCGCGATACGGGAGCTATCAGATTACGAGGCATAAGACCAAGATCCAACAGCCGGTGACGCTGATGGCGAGATCTGGCAGTGTGTGCTCTTGATTTCGGAGGGCAGTGGGATGATTAAGCAAGGGACACGCGCAGATGTGTTAGGCTACTACTATACTATGCATCAAGATGAAACAGACAGACGGAAAATTGGCACTTGCAACGATCAGAGGAAGACGAAAGTTGTCTTGTGCAGCCCGCATCCATCATTCGGTTGAACTTCGGAAATAACACCAGGGTCGTAGAGTATGGAGCAGCCTTTGTTTCAAGCAAGCTGAACACCGAAACGGAAGTCTAAGGCGAGGAAATGAAAATGAGTGTGGCGTTGCGCAAGTCGGTCGGTACACGGAAATTTGTGCTTGATTCGAACGTGGTCGTTGACCGATGCGTCTTTTGGTGCCAGGTAATGACATGATTCTGGACGGTTGGGCGTTTGTTGACATGTCGTAGTGTGCGCCTCCGCTTTGCTTGAGACTACTGTTGGGCTGGGCCGTCGCCGCCGTGTCTTTGAAAGCTGAGAATGGGCCCAGCTCGGTGTTTCTGGGCTGGGCTGGGCTGGGCATTTCTCGGGTGGTGGATGGCGTGGGAGGAGCGAAAGAGGCCAGGCCGGCGGGGACCGGACGCAGGTCTTGCCAGGCTGCATGCGCAAGGGAGGAAAGGGCAATTGGCAGGTGGTGCAGCGACCGAGAGTCTTGAGCACGGACACCGCATTAGTGGGTAAGAGCTAGAGCAATGGCTCCTGACTGGATCAGCGAGTCGCGCGAATCAACGCCATCGCGCATTATCAACACTACTTTGCTCCATCTAAATTACCACTATGTAGATGCAGACAGTACGCTCATCGCGAGCCAACAGAAGATGGCAAAACTGATAGATGCTGAAAAAAAGAGAAGGAGTCAATAGAATGGCGAGACCTGAAGTTTCGGCAACGCCATGTGAGCTCGCACTGCTGGATTTGATCAGCATGAAAGAAAAAAAAATTAAAAAAAAGTTGGCTCCTGGACGCTTTCCCACCCCAGTGCAGACAGGCTAACTGTGTCTAGGACAACTGGACACAAGACCAAACTCTATATTTTTCTGCAGCCGCGTTGGGAGCCATTTTGAATTGTTGTGCGTCGGCCGCCATCACCTCTTGATTGATTCATTTAGTTTAATTTCTGGATCATGGCATCCCTAGGACCCCGAGTTCCCAACAGTCAATGTGTCAGAGCACAGATCTCCTGTGCAAGGAACCGAGCGACAATGCCACCTGGCAATGCTCGACCCACTACTCAGGCACGCGAGCATTTCGATAAACGCGAGACCCTGAGGCAGAAGCAAGTAATTGATTTTGTGGAAGGCGTATGGTTGGACAACAATGGGGATTGAGTAGGCAAGAACAAACCCCTGTGTTGGAACGGTCTGGCGCTATTGCTTGCTTCCAATCTGTTGGTTCCCCAATGGAAGCTCGACCAATCCAAGAAGGAAAAAAAAACAAAAAAACTGGGCGTCTTTTGGACAGCATCTGTGTCCACAGAGAGATTTGCCTGTTTGTCCTTTGCGTGTCGTAGGCGAGTCAGATGGAGGCTGAAGTAGCTGGCGGATCAGATCTAGTCAGCAACCCTCCAAAAGGAAAAGCTGAAAAAGAAAAGAAAGCATCCTATGAACATGCCATATCTTATCAGTACATGATGGCGGGCGTCATGAAACACAGCCTCAAGAATAACGGGAACTGGCCTCTCCATTTTCCGTTTAGTTAGTGATGCCCCCCAGCAAAAAAAGAAAAAAAAAAGAGGGAAATCACAATTACACCGCGCCGATTGGCCTATTTCACCAACACAGCATAAGACATTCCCTCCCTGCAAATTGATCAAGAATACATACAGTTGTATTCCCAGACAGTAAGCCATATGCTGTACAGCAACGAGATGGGATTGATTGATTAGCAGGTTTTACTGCTCTGCAGGGGAACATGGATGCAGTCCAGGGTGATGGCGGAAGGCATGGGCTGAGGCCAGACGAGCATGGGACATTGACAAGGATTCGCGGGAGTGTTACGGTATGACAGTGCAATGTTGCCGCTGCCGTTGCCGCTGCCGCTGCCGCTGCCGTGGTTGTATTTGCATGGCCATCTGCGACGTCTAACATGGATGCGTTCCGGAGTGGAAGACTGGAAGGTACAAAGACGGTAACAAACATACCTACCTACCTTGCCATGCGGCATTGCGAGAATCGCCACAGCCTGGATCACAGTGTCCCTGAAGCTAGTGCTTGGCTAGCTAAGACGTGTTAGCCACAGCGAGTCTCCACAGCGCCTTCGCAATTGCACCCGATGGAGACCCAAAAAGTGTCGTTGGGATAGGTGAGGAGGCGCTCGACGCTGATTGCGAGAGACGTGGTGCCGGCAGCGTTCGGCGAGGCAGTACGAGCAGATATCTCGCAAATTGGCATGCCATGCAGTGCGCAGAAAAGTGTGCACGCAGTCTGAAAACGGTTGGTGTCACGCCCGCTGGATCGGCGTAATAATGATTGCCAGAATGCGAAAGGGTCTTCATCGCCAAGGATCGCTGGGATCAACTGGCAGCGTTCTGGGCTGTAACACTTGAGCAGCAGGCGGGCAGGCAGTGGGGTGGGAGGGTGAGAAAAATGCGACGCCGTAGCAGACTTGGACATTTGATGGCAAGGAGCTGGCATTCAACAACTCAACGTATTGCAGCCCGCGAATGAGCCGCAATCGCGTAGTCAAACTCAGCTGTCTATCCGCATCTATCTCTTATCAGTGTTTCTCTCTTCTCTTCAATCATCTGGAGACAACAGATCAATGCGTCACCGTTTGGGTGGCGAGTGGATTCCAGACCAGACCAGGCAATGAGTGACGGGAGATAAAAGTTGCCACAGTGCCAAGACGCGCATGATGGCACCGTGTATATGCCCCAGACCCTGTATCCACTTCAACCTCATCATGTTGTTTCCCATTCCAACCCTTTTCCTCAACCATGTACACAGACGGATGGACATTTTCGCCCACACACAATTTTTTTTTCCCTCTCTTCTACCGCACGCCTACTGTACATGCGAATACCTCCCCTACTCAGCCACGGCGCACACCCTCCACTCGCGACTGTCCCCACACCTCCCTCCAGTCCATTGACTGTCTCGCCCCTCGCCAGCAGAAAACCCCCTTGGGTCAATCACGTCGCCCTTGTCGACGCTACCGCACTGTAAGGTACCACCGGCGTGCACACCCTGGTCCAAAAACACCACCGCTGCAGGCGACCCCAAAGCGAGTCCACCAAGGCCCAGCCAAGAGAGCCCACCAGCGGAACCCACCACAACCTACCAACCCCCTTGTCGCCCGATTCCTCTTTTGTCCGCGCTGTCGGCCGTGAACGCACGAACGAACCCTCGTTCGCTCGCTCCGCTGCCACACCACGCCCCATCCACGCCCACCATCCCTCGTCGTTCCCCACCTCCATTCATCACCAACCGGGAGCCCAGCCCGCCAGCTAAATCCCCCCCAAAAAACACACGACCTCGCCTTCTAACTTTGCTCCACTCCTTTGCTGTCCATCACGTCTTTGAACTTCTTTCTATTTCTCATCCCGACTTATCGTTTACTCCTTGCCCTTTGGCTTTCCTCCCCTTCACTAGAATATCCGATTCTCTCGGAACAATGGCACTATAGACGTCCTGTCACCGCCGTCGTGACCACATCGCCCTCCAGGCCCTCCTCCCTTCCAGCATGTCGATTCGGCCGACGTCGCCATCCCGAACTCGTTCATCATGGAATCTTCTCAGCATCAACACCACCACCACAACCTCCACCACCCTCGGCACCACAAGTCGATCTCTCAGCAGCAGTCGTCTTCCTCCCTTTCGTCGACGGCACGGCCCACTCCGCCGCTGCACACTCACTTTCCCCCCTCCACCTCATTGCCTCTGAGGTCCGCCAACAGCACTCCGATGTCTTCGCCAGGCCTATTTAGCCCATCGGGCTCTCGACAGAACCTTGCCACCTCCGTTTCCGAGTCGAATACCCCGAGCATGGCGAGCCCGCTGTTGCACCCTTTGCAGATGCACAAAGTGAGAGAGTAAGTTGATCCGTGCTCGCTTGAGGCCCTTGCAGTTCATCGGCGGGGGTAGATTCTTTCGATACTTACCAATACCTCCAGAACTCACAAGGCTCTGATCGATTCGGATACAATCACCGGGCGCAAGACGATCAATCAGTATCAGGTCATAGAGGAGATTGGCCGTGGAATGCACGGCAAGGTTAAACTGGCTCGAAACATGGAGACGGGCGAGAATGTCGCCATTAAAATCATTCCTCGGTTCTCTAAAAAGCGGCGACTTGGCAAAGTCACGGCCAAATCACCTCAGGACAAGACCAAGAAGGAGATCGCCATCCTGAAGAAGATTCGACATGACAACGTTGTGGCCCTCCTCGAAGTTATCGATGACCCCGAATTGAAAAAGATATACATGGTTCTCGAGCATGTCGAACTGGGTGAGGTCGTCTGGCGCAAAAAGGGCCTCCCCCACATTTGCCAGTTTGAACGACGACGGATAGAACGCGAGATGCGAGGCGAGCCGCCGACCCCCGAAGAAGAGAGATATGAACAGATCCTTGAACGCCGTCAGGCCCTGAAGCAACTCAAACGCGCGAAGATGGCACAGGCCTACAACGGTCAAGTCGACTATTGGAGCGTTGAACACGGCGCTGCCGAAGATCACAGCAGCCTGGACAGTCACTCTCGGATTCCTTCTCGGGAAGATTTCGCCATCAGTGATGACCCGTTGTCGCGTCCTGTGTCGCGCCAGGAGACGAGGCCTGACTCCCCACGCCACTTTCGGTCTCGGTCCACCATCTCGTCGACAAGGGCTGTTGATGATGATGACCTTATCCCTTGGGACGACGAGTTTGATACTCATGGCCCTCTCAGGTCCAACCACACTTCCAGCGTTGCCCTCGACGGAACTATGTACGGTGCGTATGCCGATGACGGCTTCCGTGCTCGCTCAGGTAGCATGGCCGATTCTATAATTTCCCACATGTCCTCGCTCGACTTCAACCCCCAACAGGTGCATGATCCTTTCTCTGATGATTTTTCGTACGTCCCGTGCTTCACCTTCGACCAGGCACGGTCCACTTTTCGGGATACAGTTTTGGGACTGGAGTACTTGCACTATCAGGGCGTCGTCCATCGAGATATCAAGCCCGCCAATCTTCTCTGGAGTAAAAACCATAGGGTTAAAATTTCCGACTTCGGTGTCTCCTACTTCGGACGGCCTATCCGTGATGGTGAATATGACGAAACCGTGTCAGAGTCTGAAGCTAAGGATTTTGACGATGACCTCGAGCTCGCCAAGACTGTTGGAACGCCAGCGTTTTTCGCCCCGGAGTTGTGTTACACCGATATCGATGGAGAGCAGCCCAAGGTCTCTGAGCAGATTGACGTGTGGTCACTTGGCGTGACACTCTACTGCCTCATTTACGCACGTATCCCCTTCCTGGCCGAAGACGAGTTTCAAATGTTCCGCAAGATTGCGACTGAAGAAGTGTACATTCCTCGCCGCCGTCTCAAGCCTGTGCATCCTTCGACTTCGCCTACAGTCACGTCTCTCTACAAGCGACAAAACATGCACCCCTACCGCGATGATAACGATCTTGAATACGAAGAAGTTGACAATTTGCTACTTGATCTCTTGCGCCAGATGCTCACCAAAAACCCTGATAGGCGAATCAGGCTTCGCGATATCAAAAGACATCCGTGGGTGGTTCAGGATCTTGCAAATCCCATCTCATGGATAGATGAGACCGATCCCGCGAGGCCGTCTTCAGGCCGAAGGATTCAGGTTGACGAGAGGGAAATGTCATCGGCGGTGGTACCACTTACTTTCCTTGAACGAGCTCGCTCCGTTGTCAAGAAGGCCGTTGGTAAAGTAATGCATCCCTTAGTGGAGCGAAGCGACAGTAAGACACGCCGTCGGGCAACCAGCAGTGCTGCTAGTGACGCGGGTGATAGCATGTACAACAACGTGCCCCCCACGCCTCAGCAGAACCCCCGAGACCACCGGCGAAAGAGCCTCCGCGCCGACGACTATTTTGCGAACGCCATCCGCGATGCTAGCTCAGCTTCGGAACATCCCCTCTCGATTAGTCAAACAGTTAGCAATCACCCGGAATCCGTAGTCTACGATCCCTTGGCGACAGTGCTACCCCCAGCCGATACCCCTCGAGGGCACTCGCATGCGCAAAGTGAGACAACCGAATCCTCCCAGGAACCCGAAAGGACCAGCTCTCCGGCTACCTTGTGGCCATTCCACCGTCACGCCCACAGCCATGGCCACAGCCACTTCAGACCAACCACAAACTGGTTGCATCTCGCTCCCGCGTTGCCCATATCGCGTACAACCCCTCCGACGCCTTTCCTTCCTCCTCAGGGGGATGGCCTAGAGGATTTGGACCGCAAAGCTCGAGTTATGGATTTGGGAATTGACGAAAATTCTCGTGCTCGCTCTGTCGATCGGGGTCTTTTCGCAGCTGCTGACAAGCGAGCTGGCCCAAAGGTGGCCTTGAACACAGCAGTGGTCTCCGGAAGACCTTCCCGTCATAGGAGGCCCATCAAATCGGTTGATCTGGGCTCTAGGTACATGGAAGAGGTGTTGGGATCGCCTTTGGCCTCGTCTCTGAAGTCCGTTGCGGAATACCAACACAACCAGCCGCAATCTGACCCCAACTTCTATAGTCGACCGCTACCAATGTTGGAAGGGCGGCCCCGGACAGCGCATCGCGTTGAAAGCACACCTGACACCCGATCATCTCTCGGAAATTACGAAATGGGCGGCAGACTACAACCTAGGAACCACACCGAACCTATCTCTATTCCTTGCCCGCAATCTCCAGACGCCGATGAGTGGGCACGTAACCAGGCTGCACCATCACGAGGAGATACAATCAGAACCACCAAGTCATCGAGCACAGAGTCCATGGAGGGCTTTGGCACACCTCTTACCAGCCCTAGTGAGCTTACAAGTCCCATATCGGCCTTGCCATCGACGAGCACCTCGGAGCGGATGCTAGCTTTTCAGTCAGATCCGTCTCTGCCTGCCCTACTGAGTGGCGCTAGCTCTGTATCCGCTGACATGGAGGCCGAGCTGCTCGGTAAGCCTGGCATTGTTAACGCTAGGCCTGCGCTGCTCGAAACCACTGACTCTCTTACGCCACCTGCCATGAACAAGGAGCCCACCTCTGGGTTCCCCATTGATCGAGTGTTTGTCAACCCTCCCGCTATGGACAGTGGCTCTCTCGCTCTTCACCTGGATGGCAGCGGATCTCGAGACTCGGTAACAAGCACTCCTGTGGTAAGACCTGTCGACGATGACGATGATGAAGAAGGCAGTGATGACGGCATTCTACTCATGACCAAATCAAAAAAGAAGGCTATGTCACCTGCTGCTGATAGGCTTCCACGGCCTGCGGCTTTCAACCCGCGGCGGCGTGATACCAACATCAGCATCGCCAGTACGGAGACAGCCAAGAAGGTTTCGGTGCACGGCGACGAGGGGACGTCGCACTTTGAATAATGATACCCATCCCACTTTTTATTTTATTCCGTCTTTTGAGACTATCCTCAGGAACCTTTTTTTTTTTTTCATTATGTCAGAATTCAGATCAGCGATGAAGGGCTCTTGTGGGTTCTTGTTCTTTCTTGGGATGATTGGAGCATCATCCATATTGTGCGTGTTACACTAGACTATCGCTTTTGGAGGTTTTTACCCTTTCTTTTTTTTTTGCCTGTTTGTTTCATTCAACAGGCGGCTTTTTTACTACACCGAGAGCATGAAATCAACACCAAGGGAGCTTGTTCAGGAGAACAACGAATGGATGAGGGAAATGAGATGATGATGGTTATGAGAACTGGGATGTCAGGTGATGGAAGGTTGGGCTTTGGGTACCACGATGTTATGGGTTACAGCCATGACTAGTGTATACTGTGGGGTCATACAAAGGCTGTTCTAGGCAGTAAACAGACCTGGCAAGCAATGGAATTTGACTGGGCGGGGGCCCAAGTCTGCATATACGAAAGTATAGGTCTAGTTTTTGTGCCATCTGTCAAGTTAAACTGCCCCAGGGGATATATATACAAGGGAGGCTGTCTTGTTGTTTCCTTGGAGGAACGTAACGGGCAAGCTCTAATTGAGCGCAGCATAGGAGGAGCATTTGCATATGGACATGGGAGGAGCAGCGATGTTTTTTGTTCATATTTTGTCGAGAAGATAACATTGGGTACTGTCTTGTTGATACAAAGGAGTACTCTCGGTTTGCCTCAGCAGGTAAACAATTTACTACTTGTGGAATGGATGCATGGGGTGCACGACTGACAAGACCGTCGCCTTCAGTGTTGACTACGTCATGGTATACTGGCGCCCAGTGGAAATGAACTCAGTCCATCTATTATTTGCCCAGGCCCGTCTATTTTCACTAAACTTGCCGCTCACTTTAGTCGAGCACTGAATGCATAATAAGAAAACCCCCCCAGCACCCCCCAGCGCCAATACCCACTTCGCAGGGATCGCCTGGGTAACGATTGTCGCATTAGTTAATGATTTCGGCCAAGCAGCGCATGAATGCTGTCGGTAGCTGGGGAGGAAAATTCGAAAGTATTCTTGATTGAAATGATGCCAAGCTTGATCAAGTTAGTATAGACATAAACTGCCTTTATTGTGATGATACTCTGCTGTAATTTGTGCGGTAGCTATTACAGCAAGAATCACGCTTGCCGTGTATTATCTTAGTTCATCTTCTTTTGCAAACCCCTCTGTACTTTCCAGAATGGCCACATTTTAAGCATGATGTACCTGATCCAGCCATCACCTAACATCTCCATCAGCCACATCTGGCGCACCATGGTTCCTATCTTCAGCGTCTCCCTTGTTCCGAAGAACCTCCATGGTCCAATGCTCCAGCCCTTTCCTCTCAGGGCTTCTGTCACAACCTGCTTGGAATATTCTTCGGCAGTCATTCGCTTGCCGCTTCCAGCTTGCTGTCCTACTTCGCGCATGCTGTCGAACAGACTGTCTTGGGGCCATGGCTCCGCCACACCACTCTGGCCTTTACTGCTTACAAATGATGTCACGACATTCAGAACCCGGACATTGAGGTACGCCAGCTCGGTGGAAAGTGTGCGGGAGTAACAAGTAAGAGCCGCCTTTGACATGGCATAAACCCCCTTGAATGGGTATCCGATAATTCCTGAGTAGGAAGAAATGTTGACAATGAGCCCTTCTGACGCTAGAAGCAAAGGCATCATCTTATTGGTGAGAACCATGACAGATATGACGTTGGTTTCAAAAACATCGCGGACGCGCTCTGGCTCTGAATCGGTGAGAGGCATGACATATCGGACGCCGCTGTAAGTATTTAGAAAATTGTGCTCGCCGAAAGTGATTGTTTTGGGAACTCACGCATTATTGACTAGAATGTCTAGTTTTCCTCCAGTAATTTCCTCGACTTGGACTTTTGCAGCGTTTATACTAGCCTCATCATTGACGTCAAGCTGGACCGTGGTTAAACCCATAGCCGCAAGTTCAGCCAGGGCTTCAGGCCTGCGAGCGGTAGCAATGACATGGCAGTCTGTTGGTTCATGGCGTGTAAGACTTGGATGGGAGGTGGGGATGCAAAAGGTTACATAAGAAACTTACTACGCGAATGGAACTCTTGCGCTAGTGCGCAGCCAATGCCACCGGGCGAGCAGCTATTTGAAGTCAGAACTACCGCATTGAACGCCTAGGAAAATTGGAGCGAACGAGCTGACCCTGTTATGAGAACTGATTTCCTTGAATGCTGAGGGCTCATGTTCGGATACTTGTGAAGAAGGTGTCCTTGTTGAGAGTGGTGGAGACAGCCTCGGCTCAAGCGGTGCTTCCGAAATGCGCGGAATAATAACGGGCCGAGATGTGGACGGGGCGGGGGCAACCATTTAGATTCACTTTGTCTATCATAATTGCTTGCGTTTGCCAAGGGAGGAGACGCGAGACAAACTAAAAAATATTGGTTGGAGGATCTTTCTGGAATTTACAGATGGCTAATGAGATGGTCCTAACAACCTGCAAATTCCGCCATGAATACGCTCAAAGCCTGCTCCAAGCCCAAGGCAGTTTGCTCGTCACATGCGCATTTCTGCCTCTCCAACCGTTCAGCTCTGAAAGGTCGCGGATGGGCCATGGGTGAGGATCTATGAAGTCGGCCGGAACTTGGCCGAATTTCCATTTCCATAGATCCTGCAATGCTGTGTCGAGTTTGTCTTCCAGTAAGTCGGCTACATAGCTGCCGATGATGGGCAAAAATTTGAAGCCATGAAAAGAGCCAGCGGTGGCAATGTAGAGTTTTTTACTGTCTGGGTAAGGGCAAATTCTAAAATAGAGATCGGGAGCCATGCCATCCCTAGAAACTTTGTTAATACTCATTGTTTTTGAATATGATTAATAGAATATTTTTGACGATATTCATCTCCACTTACCAGCACAGCTTTGTGGATATGAACGGGCGCTTTGCCAACTCTGGGAACATGTCCCCAAGAAATTGTCTCAATTCTTCCTCCAGTTCTGTTGGACAGCCGTCATATGGATGATCTCCGAGGGAATGAAGAGTGGAAGCGCCGGAGACTTTATTATTTGCGTAGTTGCTCACCAATCGGGAGCTGCAAATTTTGATCATATTGTTCTCATCTGCCGGGAAGATAATGCCTGCAGTGGATGGAATGTTAGATCCTGTAGCACCTGACCAAAATTGAAGGAAGCATTCAAAATACACAAACCTTGCTCAAAATCTTCTATGACAGGGAAATGACGATAGTCTTCAGCTTCCTCGGATGAGAGTTGAATGACACAAATGGCTGAAGTTTGAGCGACAACTTCAGTTTTTGCACCATTTACGAGAGCTGCGAGGTTGGCGCCCGCGGCTAAGACTACAAGATCCGCCTGATGGATCTCGCCGTTGGCTGCGATTGCGCCCCCACAGGACCCGTCTTGATTGTACCATAGTTTCGCAATGTGTCCCGCGTCTCCGGTGATGTATTTGACACCAATGTCTTGGGCAGCATTTGCCATGCGCAGCAGCGCCTGGCCAGAGGGAAACTGTATTGGACGCCATGTTAAACCATCATGTAACAGTATTAAACAGGATCGATCGTACCCATCCAGATGCCGGGCTGAATAAATTAGTCCAATCGGGAAACTCCCCCGTCAACACGGGCCATTTCTGTTGGAGTTGCTCAACAGACATGTATTCGATGTCTTCTTTGTTAATCCTCTTTGCCATCTGTCGTGTATTTTCTAGCCATTCTCTTGTTTGTTCGTGTCCTGACATTATCCACCCTGTTTCATGAAAGAGACCAGAGAAAATTGAAGTTTGATCTTTCCAGATGGCCATAGCCTCGAGCGCGAGCTTGGCAAGAAGGGGATTGGGATAACCAGCCCGGACGATCTTGTTTAAATCAGTTGCAGCAGAATCTTTGGAAGGAGCTTCGAAACGGTCAACAATAGTGACGTTTTTATAGCCCCTGAGAGCTAAGTGGTAAGCAGTCGATGTTCCAAAGACGCCCCCGCCAATTATGAGGATTGATGGTTTACTCATATTGACAAAGTATCTGGCTTGGCTGTTGATAATAATATGGTTGACTGTCAGGCTTGGAGGAAAATGGTTGATGAAATGCTTTGTTAAAAACGTAACTTTGCGTGGCTATTTATATTTGAATATTCGACCCATTTCATAGCATGCGCTGATTTGTTCATGCCCAATGATGTCCTGCTTTACTTGTTACTTCCCAATCATTTTGCCGAAAGTTATTTCGAGATGAAGGCCTGGAGTGGGGATAACATACTGAGCTGGCAAATTCAGATTGGGAATAGTCTGCATTGCCGTCTCCCCTCGGGTGTTCGGATACCTTAACTGATGTAAGAGCCGCTATTCTTCGCTATTATTGAAGGCTACGCTATGGAAATAAAATTGAACAAATTTTTATTTTTAAAAAGAGACCAATGGCATGAAAGAAAGTCGGTCTTGGGAGCGTTGACGGCCGATATGGGGCTGCCGAAATCTTCGGCACAGTCAGCATTAGCGACCGAATCAGAGGCTTATGAAACCTTACTCGTTGCGAGTGAATTTATGCTCGGTCCAGCACGCATTAATCACCGAATTACTTAGAAAAGAATACATACTATGATTGAAGGAAAAAGAGAAACCGAAATGACGTGAGAATTTATCTCTGCTCATGAATTGATTAATCCCTCACCATGTTAAACATACACGATGCATGCTGCTGCGATCATGGCTATAGATTTAATCTTTGGGATTTGAAAATTGAGTTTCTGGAGAGGATGGAACTTTGGTAATGCGGTGGTAGTTGTATGTATGTGGGAGGCCTGGTGGTATTGCCTGCAGAAACTGGCACACGTTCATGGGAGGGGAAAAAAAGTCAAATCCCTCAAACCTCAATCGCTTTCAGGATATTCAGGCTTCCTGGGTCTACTGAAAATTACTGATACCATCTGTTATCAGTGTATGGTTTTGAAAAACTCGGGCGCAAATCGTGTTCCGTCGGCCCCCTATTCCACGGCTCGACCAGGCACTTCGATGACCAAACGGGTCTAAACTGAGAAAATAAGACGGATTTTCCGTCAATCTATCCTATACCCACTTTGAAAAACAGAAAACCCAGCAGTCGATCCAAAGATCTTGCAGACACAAACCAGCTTGTCGGGTTGGGGCAGGTACTTGGCGTAATCCTCGGTGGTGCAATATTGCATGGATGTTGCTCGCATGGGGTATATGGGTGGGAGAGTGGCAGTCAGCTACCTCTATTGAAACTACAGCGCCGTTTCCCAGGCATATGTGGGTGCACTCAACGCACCTGACATCTCTGCGGTTGGGTCATCACGTCATCGCCTCTTCTAATTCGTAGATGACCTGGGTATCCTGCCAGCCATGGGGCAAGTTCGCTTGGCAAATCTTACTGGGACGACGGGCCAGCGGTGCTGCTCATGATGAATGGCTTGTTGCCTGGTTAGTCGAGGGATTCTCCCCGCATATCCGATGGCATCCAGGGTCTTGACTTTGTGGGGTCTCCAGGCCAGGTCATGAGGAACCCTCTACGTATGACCCCTTTGGGGAACATGCGGAGTTATGGGCGACAGTGGGTCTCCCACGATGCTGCCCCGCCCAGCCCAGTAGCAGGCACAATCACTACCTACCGTTCCTGTCCAAGTCTTCGCCTCGGCGTGCTTCTCAAATTTCTAGCAATTGGGTCGGCGTGTAAGAGACACTGAAGCCCTGTAAAAATCCGCGGTTGAGATCCCGTGGAGCCAGGTGTTACAAATATGATGCGAGCATAGTTTCACGATGCCCTCTTCAATATTTTAAGCATACCTCGAGTTCGAGCCGAATTCGCGAGTTGACTGACCCCACACTTACCTCTGCGCGGTCCAACCGGCCTCTTGGAATCGACGGAAGCATTGGGGCATTGAGCTGTATTTTCTGCTTCGTTTGATACTTCTGTTCTCGGACGAAATGTTGTAGATCCTCCCGAGAGGTTGATTGCGAACGTGGCGGGGAAATGAGCTGTCGATTGGTTCGATGGAGATCGATAAAGCAAAATGAGTGGCATGCTAACGACCGACTGACTGTATGTGAATCAGTCAATTCTTGTTTGTCTCATACATAGTGATTGATACCGCGCCTCTTGTTCCGCGTCTAGCTTGGATGCAGAACACGACGGAGAGAAAAAGAGAAGCTGGGCTTCCCCCCCTTGTTTTTCGCATCAAACCCACTGCGAAATTGTATACTTCAGCAACCAAAAGTAAACAAACTTTGCTTCAAAAATCTCAATGCGGTGGGTTGGCTTATGTCTTTTGTCTTTCGGTACGAAAGATGGTCTTAATCCCTCCCAAAATTGACACCCTCAAAAAAATGACACTTGTATCCCTGATCCCTGTAATTGACCTTCCGATTGGCGGATTAAAAATTACCCGATTAGTAAGCAAATTACCACCCCCCATTGGGTCGGATTAACCTCCAAAATCTCCCCCCAGAGGCTCGTTTTCTTCCTCTTTCCTTGGACAACAGCGCAAGAAAACATCGACTCTCGCTTTTTTCATTGGGCAGTTATAAACTGTGTTTGACGCTGTCTTTATTTCTATTGGATAAAGCGCTAGCCGTTGGTAGCCGTTGGTAGCCGCTGAAAGCCGTTGAAAACTGCATATGCTTTGGTTGTGTTGAGATAGAGCCAGGAAAGCAATTATCGATGAAGAGACATAGCAAGCTTTTCATAAGTGAAAGTATTTATAACACTCTATATACTATGTAGATGAGTTTGAAAGTAATGATCGAGCCTCGTTCAATGTAATTTCGCACAGCTTCTCCAACTGCGCCTCGCCATCAAACATTTCAGGAGGAATATAATTTTTAAGAATATCCTGCTCTCGCACTCTCGACAGCAACATAATGCCATTGAGAGATTTGCACCGCGACAGTTGCACGTACAAGCTATATGGATCGCACTTTGCCGGCTCGAGCTGCCCAGTTGTGGGATGTATCCTTGTCCCTCTCCCTCGTAGTTCCAACATAATCTCCAACCGGGTCTCGCCTTGTATTTTATAATCAGTGCATGCAAATGCCGCAGTGCAAGGAAGCCCTCGCCGGCTCGCATTATGCTTCTGCCAGGGCCTATTTTTGGACTTCCTCTTCTTGTTCTCTATCGGTATTGAATCGCTTGTCGGTGTGAGTAGAATTGTGTTTGGCGGCATATTCTCAAATACAAAGCCCTGAGTTGAGTCAGATGAAAGAACAATGCCGGCAGGAGGGCCAAAATGAAGAATAATATCCGGAGCTAGTTGATGGCCTGGGAATAGCTTTGTGTCGGGTATAACTTCCAGTGCAGTATATCTGGCACCGTTCACAAGCTTCAGCCCCGGGTTTACATTCTTTGTTACCACGATGGGCATACCGGGAACAAACATGAAGGTAGACGGTATACAGACTTTGCTGTTATCTCCGACACCAGCCATAAGCGTAGCCTCTTCCTCCGTCACAGGCAGTGTGCTAGGCTTCCCCCAACGATGCTGAGGCAGAAATATCCGGACAGGCTTCTGGTGCTGCTGTTGGAAGGCCAGTATTGCATCCATGTTCAGAGACCACCTTGTGCTGTTCAATGGTGTAACAACCGTGATGCCCCTTTCCCATGGTATGGCTCGGCCTTCTTGGAAACAACGGTCATTCAGAAGGTCCATGTCAGATTCATCCTGCTGCCCCTGCCGGATTCGAGTCAGCAGCCGCCGCAATTCAGGGTCCCCGGATGCGCGGACCTGCTCAGTGAGCATAACAACGGTGGTAAAGCGAGACCAGATTTTATGTGCCATCAATTCATCTGGAATGGTAAGAACGGAACGTGGTGTTAATAGTGATTTTTGATTCACCGGGCGAAACTGGTGGAAATCTCCTGAGAGCAATACCACTGGGATACCTCCAAAGTCTTTATTTGATGCTCGGCAGGCACAAAGTTGCTTGTTGATATCGCAAAGAGTTTGAAGACCCAGCATACTTACTTCATCAATAATAAGCAACCACTTCTTTCTCCACTTCTCCTGGGTCTTCTTGTTCACAAAGGTTATAGTGGTGCCATCCTCAGCATTTCTGCCAGATGTGTTTATATTCATCCCACAAGCGGAGTGGATCGTCACACCATTGATGCGCGCTGCAGCTGCTCCCGAGGTCGCTGTCATAAGCAATCTGTGCGACATGTCTTTACTGGCAAATAATTCTGCCAACGCCTCAATGACCCTGGATTTGCCTGTGCCGCCTTCTCCGCCCAGGAACTCAAAAAGTTGTGCAGCATCATCATGCTCATTATTGCTAAGATCAAAGTCATCGTTGTCATCATCTTCTTCGGGAATGGTGTCAAGGTGGCGGCATACTAGAAGAAATGCAATCTCTTGCCTCTCATTTAGGGTAAATCTCCGGGAGATTTCCCTGCCAGCATGCAGAAAAGTAGTTGATGGTCCGTAAGCAACCCTCATACTCGGCTGTCGAGTGTTCCAGATGTTTCTTTCTGGTATCTCTGTAACATCTTCTCCTGCGCCGGCAAAAGTATGATTCAAGGATGCTTCTGTGCTTACACCCATGTTCTGTGCCATCTGGGCATCATCAGAACCTTGGATCGTCTCTATAATACTCTTGTCCAAATTATCCTGCTCCTTCTTAATTTTCCTAAGTTGGCTTTGCATTGGGAGTTCAACCCTAGATATTAAAGTTGGCTCGTACTCATCAGTACTTTCCGCAGGAACAATAGCCTCAACGTCGTCTGCCGACTCAGTGATATCGGCCTGGGCTTCCAGGAGCTGATCTAGAAGGTTAGCTAGAGGCTGTGAGCCAGCAGTCACCTGGTTGGGAGCCGTAGCGCCTCGTACTGTCTCGATGAATCGGTTTAGCTGCCCAACTCGATCCGAGCGATACGCAGTTAATGGGCCCATGGGATCTTGGATATCAAACCCTGAAGCATCGATGTCATCCAAAAAGCTATCGTCCCCTGCAGACGCCCATTGCTTCGCATCTCTTCGCGCATCTTCGGCAGATCTCTTCAGGAGTTGGATATTGCTTGCGATGGTCTGCAATCGTTTGGGAAGTCGCCGTCTGTATTGTGCCCAGATGTCATTTATGTCGCCAGATGTCATTGTAATAAAATCTTCCCATGGCACAAAAAGTCCAAGATGTTGTACTGCTGCTCTGCCCCTTATGTTAGCCTATATGTTTCTTGAGTAGATCTGTATCAATGATTATTTCTCACCTGCGGTATTGTTCTGGATGTGAATCAATCTCAAAGTCCATATCAAGAAAGCTGTTGATACATGGCACTGCGTACTCTCCCGTGCGCCTGAGAAGCTGCACCCAACCTCTTCCCAAGGCCCAGCCCTCTTCAAAATCTATCTTGACCAAGTCTTTGGGGAATTTATCTTGCTTCTTTTTAACTTGAACAAGTGAGACGTAATCATAGAAACATAAGGCTCGGAGCACCTCTCCACGGTGATGATAAGCCTCAACATACGGTAATTTCTTTCCGGTGCTCCCCACCAGAACTATGTCGGCACTAGGTTCAGCAACAGGTTCATTGCTATCAGCATTACCGCCGGTGCGCGTCTCATCACTGGGCTGATTATCATCAACCCCAGACCCATCACTACATTGTCGAAGATATTGCCAACGCCGCACAATTGCCCAGTACAAGGTCGTTATATTGACGTAGGACTATTCCTCAGCACTTGAGAATTCGCTTGGCAGATCCAATAAATGCGCAATCACCTCCACCTGTGATAGTGGGCGCTCAGTGAATATTCTGTTTGCGATTCTCATCAGATACTGTCGGTTTAAATTTCCTTTGGCATCGTAATTAGCTGCCGTCCTGTTCAACCCAATGGCGCTGGTTGTGCTGATGCTTGGGAATAGCTCTGCTGCTATAGCCACCCTCTTCCAGATTGGATCTTGGATCTTTGTTGCATAGTTCGTCAGGTAGTATACCAACGCCATTGTTTTGCTCTGCGTTCCTATAAATGAAACATCGTGATTGTGTCTCAACCCAACTGCCATTGGCCTATTCCAACGATTGATCATTGGATGCGAACGTCGCAGGCGAAGTATCCCATCTGCCCCAAATTCGCTCTTCTCGTATAGCTTCCAAGGTGCATAGAACCTACAAGTAGGCTTTTTGCCTTCTCCGTCGCTGTGGGAATATTTGACACATGTTGCTGTGTGGACATGCATCTGAACTCGACCAGCACAGAAGTTGGCTTCATTATCGAATTGTTGCGAGAGGCGCTGAAGATCAGTCATAAGATGAGATATACTATCATATACAACCCGGCTTGTGCTCTCATCACTAAAAGCAATGGACTCATCTAGATCCTAGATAATAATGTTCCAAATCAAATTAGCTTCTTGTATCTTTGGTATGTTGACAGGAATACTTACTTCACTGAAAACAGAATCAACATATTTTAAGATCGACTCTCTCTCTCTTGCTAAGTCCTCATCATCTGTCCCATCTTCATGAGAAGTACCAATGAAATTGCCAAGTTCTAAATTCCCCTCGAGCCACAACAGCCCATGAAGATGAAGAGCACCACGTTCATTGGTTTCAATAGCACCAAAATACTGTCCAATCCGACCAAAGACAGACTCTTCCCCAATTTTAACGTAATGCTCAAAGAACAATTGGATTTCGCGATGAAAGAATATCGCAGAACTGATCGGGTCTGTTATCGCTAACTTGACTCTTTCATACCTGTCTTGAAGAGCCCGAAGCAGGGTGGCCTCAGCATCATCTTTATCTTCCTTCCGATGTGCAGCTAGGCGTAATTTTACCGGATTCGTAATATCGTTAGGGTTCAGGGTCAACCAAATTGCTGGGATACCGTATCTGATAATAAGCGATTTGATCTTCTTGCGCATAGCCAGACGTGATTCCTGAGACATGGATTGCTTATAACCAAAGTATGATATATATCGAAGAAGCTTTTTTATCTCCACGTCTTCGGTGCCCCTCCCAGCTTCTAATTCCTTCTGAACTTGAGCTAACCTCTCAGGTGTCAGAGATTGAATGATCCTTTCAACCTCGGGGAAGTCATCTCGATGCACGCTCAGCATGCTCACTCCTCTGTTCTTCTGTCGGACTTCTATATTGAACACCAAGAATGCAAGGGCAGGATGATTAGCGAAACGCCCACCATGTCTCTGTATTACTTTTTTCATCCATGCGCGAAGTCCAAGGTTGCGTCCTGGTAAAACTGAATCTTGATCAGACGCAATATTCACTCCTCTTGGAGTATGGTTGGCAGCCTGGAAACTCCTTTTCCAAACATCTGATCGCATTTCCTCCTTGCATCGTGGTCCACCAAATCCATATGGGAATAAGGTTGGGAATACTTTTGGAAAATGCCAAAGATCATTGGCATCCGCAAACTCACTGCCCCTTGAGACATGGACATAGGGCTCATGGCTTGGATCTTGATCACATCCTATTGTCTCAATGGCAAATTGGAGTCGGTCCGCATCTGTTGCTCGCGGTGCTGTATCCAAAGGAAACATACCAGTCGCAAGGATCTCGTCAAGAAAGCTTCCCATACCTTCGTACTCCAGCTCTTCTCGACTGCGCTGATCATAAGCTAGAGGATCCTCGTTGTAGTCAACATCATTCTCATCATGAGACCTGCCCAGCTCATCAACAATCTCTTCAAGCGATCGAGGGCCAATATCTTCCATCCCACGCTCTTCTGGAGGTACAATATGTGCTGTACGCGTTTGCTCCCACGAAGATGGCTCATTTCTTTCGATTCTGTCATAGATCTGGCTCGGAACACCATGCGCTGGCTCGCCCCAACTGTCCAGCTCATCTGTATCGATCACGATATCTTTATAGTGGGGGTTAAACTCTTTTAACCACAGCAGCGCGCGCTTCACAACTCCTCGTCGGACTGAGAATAGCTTGGACAGATCAGTGGGAGCTGGCTTCTCCTGTCCGTGCCATGATATATGAATATCTTCCAAGGACTGCAATAGATGATGTGGTAACACTGCAGTAGCCAAATCTTGTACATTGTTTGGGAAAACCGTGATATGACCTTTGACGTGGCGTGCATATGCTGTACCTTGCTTGGTGCTTTTGGTTACTTTGATCCTCGTAATGAAACCAAAATGAGTATTCAGCCCTATCAGCCTCTCCTCAATCAATGTTAAACCTTTGAGAGCATCTGGATATAAATGCTCACAACCAAGTACTTGATGTAAATGACCACTACGGGGCATAAAGCCATCACGTATAGTCTTTGCACAAGTCTCACATGTTGATACAGGTTTGCCAAAAGGAAAACAATGCGAACAAGAATATGTGCGACATCTATGTTTCGCAGACGTGTCTGCCCATTCCTCCCAACTGAGCTCTTCCATGCTTAGAATGCTAACCTTCTGATAGCATACCATGCATGTATGTATAGGAAGAGTGTTAACGTTGTGAAATGCTTGGTAAAAGTCCATTGTAGTGGATACGTTCATCTCGTGAGGAACCGGTTTGCACCAAGCTTTGGTGTACGACAATCTCTCCTTCTCTCTGAATTCATCTTCCAAGTACTTGATAGCAGCATTCAATGCCTGAACCTGTTTATCCAAGTCGCCATTCGCCATTTGCCGAGCCTGTTGCCGACTTGGCCTTGTATGTTGATTCTGCCCACCACCTCCAACACGACCTCTACCAACTCGCTGATGTGTACCCAGGGGAGATGTATGTGAATCGGATGCGTTGGTCGTAGGAATAGGAGTAGGTAATATTTCCCGTGGCGCGCGTTGTAGATCGCTACGCACTGCATTTCCTCCGTCAATCTTCCGCCTCTTATTGGCACGCTGGCCCTCCACTGGAAGCTTTATCCTGCTCATACAGTCTCGCATAGCCAATTCATCATGAGGATTATTCTGGCCCACTTCAAAACCCACATTAGCCTGTGTGGGGTCTGGCGTTATAGGAAACTGGAATGGTACGAATTCTAGTTGCGACTCAATGGCTTCAGACGGTTGACTAGGCTCGGCAGCCACTAGCGGTCTTTGTTGTTGGATTTGCCTTCTTGCTTGCAATCTACTGTCTCGAAATTCCTTTCGTCTTAAAGAGCGAGACGTCCGAGGCGATCCTCTTGACCGCTGCGATAGTGGACTCATCGTTGGAGGTGCTCGACCCATCCATGTCCCAGCTGCTAATGCCTGATGATCAACGGCGTCAACTCGATTCTCGATAACCTGATCTTGCTGGACTTGACTACCTTCTTCCTCATCCAATTTTCTTTTTCTGCCAGAACTCTCATTTGTACATGATGATGTCCGAGATACCTTTACTGCTGTCGCGCCTATTGGGGGTGGTCGTCCTATCCAAGCCTCAACTCCCTGCACACCACTGCCAGCCATATCACTTCCGACTGCAATTAGCTCGTGTTCCTGATGAACCGCTTGTCTCCCGACCCGAGAACCTCTTGGCCTACCTCTTGGCCTACGAGGTACCTCTGCCGGTGGTGGCTGGCGTAACCAAGCTTCAAATGCCTCCGTTCTTGCGTCATCATTGACATTGGTTGCAGTAGACAAGTATTCTCCATCATTTGCTGGGGTTCCTAATGGATCGACTGTGGGCGTTTGGTCCAGTGCTGGATCTATCGGCGGAACACTAGAAGCAATAGTAGAAGAGAGTCGACTAGGTGCTAAGTGTGTGGTATTGGCTTGTTGAATGTGATCTGATATGGTCGGCTGGGGAATAATGTGGGATGTTCTCTGAGCTGAACCTGGATTAGAGTGCGCTTCGGTAAAAACATCATTATATGTTCTTAACCCAAGCCCAGCAAGCGTGCTACCCGGAGCTCGCCCACGCAATCTCTCTAATAAAGCCGACAATGATGGATCCATTTTGGTGCTATGCGAACCAATTTAGTCCAGTTGTGTAATGGTGTCTCTAGAGAATGTCAAAATGGTAAAGTAAAATCATTCCTGTCTATCTTGCATTCAGAATGAACAGCATGGCGACTAAACTTACAAATTACAACCACAACGTTTCCCGCTTCGCACACATCTCGGGTTTCTCTTATTCCGACACCCCTAGAACTTCACACTCTATACAGCTCTTTGCCTCCCACATTTAACACGTAACTCAATCACATACTGCATCAGTTCCTCGGAAGACCACAGACCCAACCCATAATAAGATGCTAGCACAACACCATATTTACTTCCTCTCCGAATCTGGGGTCTTAATGTAGAACCATAATTGTCTATCCACATTAGCATTGGATCGGATACTCCCTATGCCGACACACCACTAAAACATCATCTCAATGCACGTTTTATTAGGTTGCAATGGCGTCCGGGTCATCGTCATGCCGGTATGATAATGGGACACTACAAAAAAGCAAACATATCGAATGGCGATACTAACGGACCAATCCCATAGTCTTGGATCCACATTATGAAATCAACTCTATTATTATCACACAACAAAGTACAACAGTCATATGTACTTATAACTAAGACCAAGCCCAAAAAAGACATCTTTAAACTCGCACCTCACACATCATCATACCAACTTGACTAACACTACCATCACCATCCCTCTTTCTCACTTGCCACTTTTATTACACCTAGAAATCACACCAGTGGTCACTTTCAAAACTCCCAACTTACAAAACAATGTCCTTATCAAAGCCTTCTGACCCCGACAGGCCTTCCCGCCCACGCAGGCCTCATGACACACAGAAAAACCTCGGCAGCGATATGATCATGTTCTTTTTCGGCCAAACCGACACACCAACACACTTCCCAACATCAGAAGAATGTTTGATAAAAGGCCTTAACGTTGAAACTATTTGCAAAGTTGGTATCCCCACTGCTCCATTCATGGCATTGCCTGAGTATTCTACACTACGACCTGATGAACACCAAACCCTTGACTTAGTGGAAATTTACTTTAGCCTAAATATCTCATTCTACGGTCACCAAGTCGTCGATGAGGAATGGCAAAAGCAGTGGTTTTTCTTTGCATGCAGAATACATCCATATGTATTGGAATGGGTACTGCGCGAACCTGATCTTTTTAGTGAGGAAGATGACGATGGGGAGGTATACAAAGCTCCAGTTGGCCAAGTCCGAGACGGTGGATTTCAATCGTAAGTACACACATGATTCATCGAGCAGCATCGTTGTATTACCACTAACACAATATTTAGTGCCTTGCCTCGAGAACTCACCGATATGGGAGGATTTCCTTTCATCCATCCCTTTCTTGCCTTTTCCGGTCAGGTTGTCGACACAGGCTTGACTCAACTCATCAGAGAACATGTCCCATTGTTCGACAATGCACAACTGAGGTGCTGTGCATTTATCCAGTGTTGTACCTACATTGTTCCAGGTCAACCCAACAAAAGCCCTTGGAAAGGCTTTCACTCCTTCCTCGTTTTTATTTTCTTTCCCCTCCACGCGCTGCCATACTCTATTCTCTGTAAGAAAATGGCAGAGAGCAAGACCACCCAGTTTCTCCCAGGGGTTGCGATCAACGTTGTGGGCAGACTTGTTGGCATCCTTGATCACCGCGTAATGGCTGACCCGCCCCAAGATGAGAACGATTATGTTTTTATGGTTGTTCCTGACTCCTGGACATTCCCTGGAAAGAGCAACCCGCCCACGTCCAGTTCCAATTCAGCCTCTTCCTCAAAACCTAGCTCAAGCTCCTCTGAGAATACTGGTTTTGCAAAAGCCAGATCTATGTTCAAAACGCCACCCAAGAAATCACCCAAAGGAAAGGAACCACAGTCAAAAACAACAAACTCATCCCAGGCCACAAGTTCGCGCACAGAATCGTCGTATGGAGAATCCTCACAAACGGTATCTCAGCAATCAGAGCTATTACAGCCAGAACCATCACACACACCTGCCACTCCTTTACAAAACAAAAGACCCACGCTTTCCAATGACTCTGCATTAGCGTCAAAGAGACCCAGAGGATCTGCTATGACTTCTACGACAACTGAGACCACCACGGAAACACCTGCATCTCCCGTCATCTCAGTAAGCTCTGACAGAAATGATGACGGATATGACTACGACGCAATGAAGGAGGAAAACGACACGCCTGACACATCCACGCCAGTTCGAGCATCTTCTCGAGCTAACACCAGAGCATCAACTGCTGAGCCAAGCGGCAAGAAAAAAAAACACCCGACTAGAAAGTCTTGATTAGCATGGAATAGAAAAACATTATACCACGGCAGTTGGGAAGGGTTGCTCTTTTCTGTACACAAGTCTTAGCTCTTTTGGGGTCTATGTTTGGTCGTTTACTCTGCTTTGTTCGTCTTTTCGATCATGTCTATAAGTGCAGGTCACTTTTTAGTTTCTCTTCCCAATTTACGTTGTCTTTTCTTGTCTTCTCATCTCCATCGTTACTTGACTACCCTTCGTTGCTTGACTACCCTATACCTCCACTATACAATGGTCCAACTTTCAACATCGTGCCGAAAGACTAATAGCGCAAGGGAGCCTCCAACCTTCCCGGCTGGCCCGCCTTCCAACTTCCCACCGGCGGACGGCGCATTCCTGTTTGCTCGAGGAACGAGAGTGCTCGAGGAACGAGAGTTTCTTTTTTACCCGGCTTTTGGGGAAGGGTCCTTGGTTTTTTGCCCTTTTGAGCCTAGCTGTGGTGTGCTGTACGCGCTTGTCTCCCCTCTCTATTGGTTAAAGGTC